>OLMO02000277.1:4732102-4837795 GCA_900291935.2 Cassiopea xamachana
ATACATACATACATACATACATACATACATACATAAATACATACATATATACATACATATATACATACATATATACATACATACATGTTCACCTTGTTCACCTTGAAAAGGCACTATCCCTATTTGGGGTGTCCTTTTACATGACGTCTCCACTCAGCTCAATCCAGTGCAGTTCTTCTTTGCAGTCCTCGGCTGTTAATATCTTCCTCAATCACTCTTTTCCAAGTTGTTTTTGGTCTACCTCTTTTTCTACTCCCATGCTGTTCAAAATTGTATATCTTCTTAAGGATGTTGTTCTCGCCTCTGCGATATACATGACCAAACCATCGTAGTCTGTTTGTTCTTATAAATTCATTTATAGGTTCTACATCTAAAGCTCGCCTTACATCTTCATTTCTCCTTCTATCTAGTCTGGTGATTCCTTCAATTCTTCTCAGCATCTTCATCTCCATTACCTCAAATTTATCATTTTCTTTCTTTTTGACTGTTAGACACTCAATGCCGTATGTCATAGCTGGTCGTATCATTCTTTTGTAGATTTCGCTTTTCATCCTTTTGGGAATCTTTTTATCAAATAATATGCCTGTCACCTCCTTCCATGTTGTCCATGCTTTTTGTTGTCTGTGCACAACCTCTCTTGTCACTGATGTATCATCGCTAAGAATTGTCCCTAGATATTTAAACTTTTCCACTCTAGTTATCTGCTGTATATATGTATGTATATACATACATACATACATACATACATATATACATACATACATATATAAATATATATATATATATATATATATATATATATATATATATATATATATATATATATATATATATATATATATATATATATATATATATATATATATATATATATATATATATATATATATATATATATATATATAATGTATGTATGTATGTATGTATGTGTATATGGATGTATGTCATTTCCTGTTCATGTTGTCAATTCCTAGATGTTCCTTGTCCATTACCATTGTCCCATGGCTTCCAATAGGGGATGGGGAATTGCCCCTAAGGTGTCAATGATTAAGTAAGAGTAGCAGTAGTTTTCTATGCTACTGATCACCTTACTCTCATGGGGCCTTGGTTGCTAAAGGTCCCATGAGTGTAAAATGTTTCTCTTTTTGCCTAAGAGCTTCTGAGACCTCTTGGCAGCTTAGCATTGTCTATGCATTATCTTGAAGAAGCTGTATACAATTCAATGTTATTGTGATCTTTTTAGGATGACAAAGATTGTGCCACCTGCCCCTTTGACAAAAGTCATAATGTTCCATCAGGTAGGCTTGATGAGCATATCAAGGATTGCCAGTTGAAAGCTGCTGGTTTTCATAATTTGTCAGTTAAGGTAATGCATCCAGCAAATTTCTACATTCAAGTTTTATTTCAACTGAAAGTTCACCACATACAAGAAGCAAAGTGACATGAATCACAAAAATTATCAAACATATCTGACATCTTGATGGCCCATTCCATGTAAAATGAAACTAGAGGTCAGTTCGCAAATTTCAAAACATGAGTTACAACCTGTCTTTGTTGGTTCTTATACATCAAAAGTCTCAGAAAATAATGGTTACTAGCCTCTGTACTTGGCATTGACTTTTTTCTCAGATACCGAATGAGGGATCTTGTTTTAGAGAATCAAATTGTGACACACATGACAAAAAATGTGAAACATATGATGCTACTTTTCGGGATTATTTTATCTAAATTGCATTTTTTCCAAATTTGGTACAGTGTTGTTGGCAGGTCTTTTATGAAAGCATATAATGTGCTGCTCTTTTGGCATTTTGTGGGAAACACTGGTTAGCTTGGTGTGACTGAATTTATGGAAATTGGTGTTTCTTTTCATTGTGACACATGTAACACTTTTTCAACACACTCCCGCAGAGCACATGCTGTTGGAAATATCAAAATGGTAATACAGAAAGTTTGAAAAGACCCTGAACAAATTCAGGTTGGATGTTTTGCTGACTTTAACATTATTGTTGGAATTTTGCGCTACCTTTAAAAGGAAAAATCTACTGCCAGTATCGTAACACATGTGACATGGAATGGGCCTGATATTAGTTGAGAGCCATCAAAATCCTATAATGTTTCACCACACATGAGAGTGAATAACACGTTACTTTAGCATTTTGCTTTTTTGTGCATTCAGCTTTATAGAGGACACTTATCCTGAGCCATCTGCATGTAAGGTAGGGTTACCAGTTACTTTCCTCGCTGCCTTTACCTTCCTAGTGTTGCCACCAGATACCTATTCACTGCTGGGTGGACAATGAGTGAGCATTCAGTCAAGGCTTCAAGTTGGACTTGAACTGTAGACCTTCAATACAGGAAACATGCAATCTAACCGCTATGCGACCTTGCCCATTTCACCAACTACAATGAGTAAAGAAAAAAGCACAGAGCAACACTAAATCACCATCTGCACACCAAGCCATGCCAGTTTTTTTAACCATGAGTGTGCCAAATGCCATTCTTAACACAAAAGTGTACTGGTATAGCAAAATCAGAGATGGTGGGCCACAGATCTGTGGCACAATATGCTCTAATTCTAGTCTGGCCCATAGTTTTAATGCTGTTTTTATTAGAGTTAAATATAGTATTTTGATATTGTTTACAATGTAGCTTTTTAATATACTTAAATTTCCATTTTGGTATAATTTCTTGACCAGTATGTTGTTGTTTTGTTGGTTTCAGTATTAAAGAGCTTTTCCTTCTTGTAGGATCTCCCAATGAGCTCAGAATTTTTCTACCAATCACCATCATCCTCTGTTGCTAAAGTAACTCTTGGTAGGATACACGTTTTTTTTTTATAAGAAAATCACTATTTTGCCTGAGCCTCAATTTTCTTAACTTTTCCCGAAATTGAGCCTCAGATTTTCTTAAATTTTTCTTAACTTTTACTAAAATAAACTGGCTAGAGTAACTTTCACTTTCGTTAATACTATTGTATACTTGAATTTGAATTCCATCTTTAACATTTTGAATACAATAACGACAAAATTACCGATTTTTGGCCTATAAAAACACTTAATTTTGGAATTTGAGCCTTGTGATTTTCTTACGATTTTCTTAAGATTTTGTCGATTTGAGCCTCATTTTCTTATAAACTTTTAAACTTATAAACTTATAAACATAAAAAAAAATGTGTATTGTCATAAATATTACTCAGTTCTAGTCAGAATGCTTGTGATTTGCTACTTGAGTGTCTAATCAGTGCCATTATCAGGCTACCTAGGAACACATCTTTGTGGCACTTTAGTATACAGGATATTCATTGTAGGAATAACTTTTAATTGTCTTATTGATCATACTAACTCTATAGTCACTGAATATATAGGTTGTGGTTTGTTATGTATGCTCATTATATCTAACAGAAAAAATTGCCATGTTTGGCGTCTCTACCCCTCTATGTAATGGCTTGTCGCACTCAAGCTGATACCCACTCTTTTACCTAGCATTCTGGCATGAGACCCCCTCCCCGCAATAGCATTATCTATTTAAGTGCAGAATGTAACCTGATGCAGCGTAACAAAAATAATACCTCAAAATCACTGAAACTGAAAGTGCTAGGTTCTAGCTTGATAAAGTCTTGAACTCTTTCCAAAATTGAAAATGATCATAGAAGTTGAAAAAGTAGCACTATTGCAGTAAATTTTTGGCTTTGCTTAACAAAAGTAAGTGATTGGTATAGACTACTTTCACTTCCTACCATCACATACTGACCCCAAATTGCTTTTGACAATATATTGATTTGTTTTTTGTTGTCTGCATTTGCTGTTGTGTGTTTATTCTTTTTTACAGCTTTGTTTGTACTTATTTGATGCAGTGTGTATTTGCTGTGCACACTTGTCTATGATTATGATAGTCTATGAGCATGTAGAAGTTATTGATTATATGGAGTCAGACTTCAGAAAGTGCAGCTTTATAATGAAATATATAATAAGAACAGCAATATTACTAGAATGAAATAAAGTCAAAAGTCAAGATGTGTATTATAATTGTCATTCTATTTATAGATTTTATTGATGCTATTTATTGCTCCTTAATGTAGATTAATAAGGAATTTTTGTTTTGTTTCAGACAAAAGCCAGCTAGATTCCCTTGGTCTAGTAATGAAGAGGTATTTTTTCTGAATTAGCTGTCATTTTGTTAGAAATTTGCTCAAAAATGTCTTACTTTTCATTAAACTTATGATTGAAAGCTAACAATGCATGTATAAATACATATTATTTCTATCTTTCACTACTATTTGGAAGATACAAATAGCAAGAATAGATATTGTAAACACTACCTTAATGATCAAGAATATCTATCCTCTCCATGGACATGATCTATTTTTTGAGTCATACATAAGACTCAAAATTCCCATTTTGTTTTCATTTATTTAGAGCTCTACGTTTGTCTTTCCAGGAGTAGTGTGAAAAATGGGGAAGACCAGGTAATTCTATATGCACTTTTACTCTGTGATTTCCTTAGAATTGAGAAGTTATCTTTTCAATCTTTCTAGCTGTTAGATATCTTGGTGTGCTGATAATAATCTTGATTGTGAACAAAATAAAAATTTTGAGAGTTTATAGTTGACAGGCCATATAAGAAGACTTAGAAGTCTTCTTATATGGCCTGTCAAGTATAACCTATGAAAATTCTTTCTTGATGACAATGTGATATTGTTATTGCATTTGACTTTCTTTGTTGTTTCAGATCAATGAATCAAGAGACAAGGATGGGTGGGGAATCAAGCATTCTGAAACTGGTATGTAATCCGTCTCTTCTTGTAGCTTATTTCTGTTATATCCATGATTGCATTATGGTTATTGGTCCAATAGAGATGGTAAACCAAGAACCTTCTGGCCAAGTAGCAAACTGAGAAATGTCCCACATAGGGCCCTTTTAAGGTTCACTTCAAGCCACAAGAAAAGTAAGCAAGATTTTGCCTACCCTTCACTTGGAGACCTGTTTACCATTAGCATGAGAATGTCTGTAGTTCAGTCTAGCCTGCCAGTGGATAACAGTGTTACCCCATAATAAGTAACCCCACCATCAGAGTTCCATTGTCCTATTTGTTGGTTCATTACACTCTTGTTGGATACTTTTCTATTTGATGCGGTTGAAGACTAGCTGGTGTTGTGATTATTCCATCTTGTACTATTATGCAATTAATGTCCTGCCTATGTTGTTAAATTTTTCATTTTGCTTTGATTTTATTTGTTCTATCTTGTTTGTTGTGCTTTATTTTTGTAATTTCATTCTCCAGGAGACACTTACATATGTGGTGCTGTTCTGCAATGCTATGTTATGGCACTACTGTGCTAATTTATGGTATGTCATAGTAGGCTGTGTTGCATTGTCTTTATTGTGTTAAATTTTGGTATGTTGTATTGCATTGTGTTCCATTCTACATAATAAAACACAATGCAACATAATAGAGCACAATGCACCACAATAGAACATAGTGCAATACAGTAAAACACAATGCAACACAAGAAAACACAATTCAACACAATGGAAACAATGCAACACAACAGAACGTGATGCAACACCATTGAACACAATATAATAGAAAAAACATGCAACACAACAGAGCACAATCCAACAAAATACAATGCAACACAATAGAGCACAATGCAACAAAGTACAATGGAACACAATGCAACATAATGCAACACAATGCAACACAGCCTACTATGACATACCATAAATTAGCACGGTAGTGCCATAACATAGCATTGCAGAATAGCACCACATATGTAAGTGTCACCTGGAGAATAAAATTACAAAAATAAAGCACAGCAAACAAGATAGAACAAATAAAATCAAAGCAAAATGAAATTTAACAACATAGGCAGGATATTAATTGCATAATAGTAGCTAGTCTTCAACTGCATTATTCCCATGCCCATCAGAAAAAATACATGTTTTTTCAGTTGAGCATTGTCATGTGTTGTGATGCCATAGTTTGTATTACCATATATTCTCTTCCCCCCCACTTATTGTGAGCCGCCTGACTATTAACTTCAAACATTTGCTAGACCCCATTTATTGTCCATACTAAATGATTGGGTCTGGTAAATGTTTGAAGTTAATGATCAGGGGGCTCAAACTTTGCGGAGGGGGAAAAGAGAACAAATGTAAGAACATGTAAAAAATTGCTTGTAGAACTGTTCCTACCAAGTACAAGCTTCACAAAAACAGCAAAGCATAAGGCATCAGCATTATCCAAGCTTGTATGTACTTGCTGCATTCACATGTTAAAAGAAGCAATTTACACAAATTTGAAGCAACTCCAAAATCAACTCCAAATTTGAAGTAGCTCCAAATATTAAGCAAGGGTCATTAAATTTGCCAGAAGTAATTAACATCCTTCCATTTATTGTAGGTTCTAAAGTAAATATGTTTGTTATGAGTCTGTATTTGGCCTTTTGCTGCATCATAATGTGCTGCAATATTTTTTTGAATTATTTGATTCTTTATTTTTGTATTCTTTTGTGGCTTTACTTTTATGTGTTGCACTTTTTGTGTTATGACATATCAATTGTTACATTGTGTTTGATTTTAATTATCAAGAAGGGCTTTTAAGTTGAAAAACAAAATTGCTTAGAATTTTGCTAGGTCATTGAATATCCTATTGCTCACTGTGCTTATTGGGTCATCTAGTTAAGTTGCAGATGAAACTTTTAAAATGTTCCCTTGCATTGGCTACTAGATATTCCACTTTTATTCTGTTATTTTTTACTAAGCTAGACAATGCTGCTAGCTGGTATTTAGTTTTCACTGCTTTTGTGTAAGTACTAGTTTGCTAGTTTTAAATCATACTCTGAGAAAGCACGTAGGAAGAAAGCTTTGACACATGTAAGAAGAAAGCCTGTATTTAGGAAGAAAGCTTTGAAAATTCTTGTTTGACAAACATTTACTGGCAGTAACACTATGGCTCAGCCATTATTGTCAAAATGAGAATGTTTATTATCTTTATTGTGTTGATGTTCTTGAGCATTTTATTTTTGCTTTTATTATTAGTCACTCAGGACACTTAAAATGACAATTTTGATAAATTTCTTAACTTTCTTTACCCTCATCTGAACTGATTTCCTATTTCCTTTTTCAATTTCCATTTGGTTTGAAATGTTTTAGTTAAATTCTATTAATGGATTAGACTGTGTATGATAATTGCAATTCTCTTTTGTGTTTGTAAACCACAACAAGATGTTTTGAATTGTTGCATTAAAACCACCTGCTTTAAACAGAAACAAAGTACATCTGCTCAAAGCTTTTTACAAAATATTCATAGTTTCAAGCATTACTTTCAATTTATTCAGCTTATATGAGATTAGTTTCAAATCTTATTCATAGATGCTTTTCTGCCCTCATAGTAATAGTAAAAAAATTTTAAGATAGATTTTTAAAGACAGATTTTAATGATATGTAGCACTGGCTGTGAGATTCTTGCTTGAAGAATTGCTTTCTATAGGCCAGTCTACCATCTCAAGTGTTTGGATAAGTGTTGCTCTTTTGTAATGTACTGACTAGGAGAAAAGGGTGCATGTCTGTGCTTTTTCCCATTCAATTTTATTTACTTTGAATGTCTTGTTTTGCAGGAAAATTCTTCATGCTAAAACTTTTTCCCAAAAAATACCATATTTATTCTTAAATCCATTTTTAGAGCTCTACTTTCATGGCTTTCCCATCAAGATCAGTGTATCCTTGGCCAAAGTCAAGAGCACATATATCCTTTAATTGTTATAATTGTAATTCTTTTCTAGCCATTACTAGTATTAAGCTTCAGAATCTATTTAGGTTTTTGCACATAATTATTTCTTAGCTTTATATTTTTCAACTCATGCAAAAAATTTTAGGCTTCATACTTAATGTTTTATCTTGTGACCCAATGGAAATGAAGATTGTTGATATATAGGCAGCCACCTCATTTCTGGAACAATAGCATATTCCACCATTGGCATTGTAAGAGTCATTCTATTGTCTTACTGGGAAGCTAAGAATAGGAAACTAAGTTTGATGAATTGAAAGGAAAGTTCATTGTTGTCAATTAGCAAGGGATAGTTTTATTAGCATAAATGAAGCCAATTTATGCTGCATTTATTTCAACATACTAATTTTGCCAGCAGTAACAAGGAAAACGAAGTAAGTTATAACATAAGAAATAGGTTAATAAAACCTAGCATAATCTATCCTGTTTTTGTGTAATCTAGCCTACTCTAGACAAATTTGCGTAGGATTGTTAGAAAATAAGAAGTAGATTTGTTACATTTTTACCTGAAGTTGTTAGCATTAAGAACAAGTTACAAACACAACTGCCATGAATTGATATTTTCTTTGATCTCTCAATATTTCAAAATTATTGAAGTTTTGTAGTTCTAATTTTACATGTCTATTGTGAGACATTGTAAGTATTTTAATAGAATCCTCCGAACCAGCACGTAAGTAATTCTCGCAAACGATCCATATAAACTATCTTTAGGGAAAGTGCAATTCAAGTTTTTTCATCTTCTCATATAAGAATTCATTTTGAAATTACCTTATTTTGTTCTTGTCTCTAGATGATGGCTCGGAACAAATATTGTTTGAACTTCCTGTTGGATATTTAGAGACTATGTTGAGTGTCGATGATCGCTTGAAGCTGTATGAATATGTTTTGCAGGTATCATTGCCGTTAAGTATTATCACTACTTTACATGCCTGGCAAAAAATGATAAATGAATGATGAAAACATACATGTTGCACATGAAAATGGATTAAGTTAGATCCGAAACATGTTTTGCAAGCTAAAAACAATTATCGTATTTTTTGCTTCTGATCTCTGATCTCATTGGCTTCAGAAATTTTGGAAGAATACACATAACCATTTAGAATGAGACACTAATAACTTCGTCGGAATCAATGAACAAGGTCCAGGTGCTCTATGAGTAGCTCTCAATCTATGTACGCTCATTTTTATATATCGATTTGAGCCTCAGACTATTCATTAACTATTTTTAAGTGTCAAAGATGTAGCTTTGCCTGAGAATCAAGGGAATATATTCTGATGTTTGTTGATGTCTTACTTCATCATAGACCAAAATAGAAGTGGATCAGAATAATAAATGTTTTATCGATATCGTAAAAGTTTATCTAAAAGCAGCATTATTATTCAAATACGCAAAAGTTTTAAATCTTTATGAAGCTTGAACCCTGTATTGTTCTTATATCATTCTTAAATTTCAGCAACTCTGAGTCTCAGTATTCTAATAAACTTCTTTCTTGTGAAAAAGAGTTTATACCAACCGACCAGCCAACTGACTCGCTAAGTACTTCATTCACCTACTCACTCACTCACTCACTCACTCACTCGCTCACTTACGCACTCACTTATTCACTCACTCGCTCACTCACTCATTTACTCGCTTACTCCTTCACTCACTCACTCATTCGCTTACTTACTTACTTACTCATTTATTCACTTACTTACTTGCACACTGATTTACTGAACGATTGACTGATGAGCTAAAAGGCTGTTGAATGAATGACCACTGGCAGAGTTACTAACTTACTAACTAGCTCTTTGATTCGCTGCTTGAGTGTATCTAGTATAAATAGACAAATGCCTCAATTTAATGAACACAAAGAGAGCTTTGAAAAGAGAAGACGTTAATGGACCTAAGTGTTTGAATTAAATTCCCCTAATGATACATTTGGCTCTTTTTTGGTTGATTCTTTATTCTCTGATTTGACGTTAGTTCATTGACTGTTATTCATTTGTTTATTCAGAAAAGCAAATCAGAACAGAAAACACACGCAGTTACATATGATGAGTTGGAACAGGAAGCCTCCGAACAGCTAAAAGGTGCAAACCCTATTTCGTATAGGTCATGGTTGTACGTGTTAAATGAGAGAAGCTGATAGCAGTTTCACAGTAGTTATTGTGACATTTGCAATTTAATCTTTTTCATAATTCCTTTATTACGAATCTAATGATATTTCGATGAGGAAAAATGCAGCTTTGGGACATATTTCAATATGATTCTGATGACAAGCAAAGGAGCCATTTCTCCCAATACAGGTTTTTTTTATAACAAAAACGTTCTAGCTTCAGTATGGATATTTCTTAACATTTCATCAAATCCAACCTCAAATCGTTCTTAAATGCTTCATAAATTTAGAGACTGCCAATGACAATAACAACCCAGATTAGGCAATTATAATACGGAAGAAAGAATACTTAGATTTTGTGAAGCACATAATGGGTGTTAATTCTATTTCTTGCTAGTTTGGTCAAAAATTTACGAGTAGAAGCAGTTTTTGAAGTAATTATTTGAAACTCAGTCTACCTATGCTTCTCAGATATGTCTTAGTTTTTACCCAAATTCAGCCTCATGTCTTGTATAGACATGTTTCTTATAGAAAAAAACGTGTTGTTAGTCCAGTTAGCCCTCTAGTGACAATTCATGAAAGCAATCCAGTAATAATTATCGTGTTGAGCAATTTCCAGTCTGCAAGGGGAACTTTATACACTGACAGGAATCTATGCTCATTACCTTTCGCCTTTTTTTAGTCTTGGAGATGCGAGAAAAAGAGGATTCAGATCGGCCAAAAAGCAAAGTCGAAGCAATGGCGGAATTGAGGGATTATAAGCGCCGGAGGCAGTCCTACCGTGCTAAAACGATTTCGCAAAGCAAGAGGCCGGCTGTTGAGGTATACTTTTGACTTGGGCTCCCACCACCTTCCTTTGCGTATTGAAGGATCTTGATCATTGCAATGTGAAAATTTATCCAAGTTGTAGCTTTCATGTGTGGCAATGGAAAATTTATATTAGCATGTCTTCTTGGGAATCATCGTCGATGGGAGTTTGTGTTATTTGATATGGATATGTTTTGTAATAATAATAATGCCAGTTATAGTGTCGTCTCTAGCCAAAGACTATTCTGCCCAACTTTGCACAGCACCCCCTGTTCACTATGCTTGGTAGCATATAGCAGGGTGCAGCCGCATACGGCGCTTACATCTACAGACCAGATACCCATTTATGCCCTTGGGTGGAGGAAGGCACAATTTGTGTTGGCACATTGCATAAGGACGCTACTACAGAAAATGGCTTCAGACGAATTCGAACTCACGACCACTAGATGAACAGTCCACTACCCTTAACTACTATACCACTGAGGCCACATTTGTTTCCAATATTTTAAAGTTTAATTTATATGATGGTATCAAAATTGATGACTTCAATGCGCTGTGTTTCTTTTACAGGTTATCAGAGAGTTAATTGATCAGCAGATGAAATATTTAGAGATAATATCGGGGAAAAATCCTGATGTGGGTGAAGAAGGTGACAAAGAAGGAGAGCAGAATTTTGAGTCTTTAAGAGACTCTATGGCAACAATTGCTGGCGACATGGAGGAGGAATCGTCACGTGATCGTATTGAAGAGAAACTGAGTGAAAAATACCAGTTTGATTTGAGTACTAGAGACAGGAGTACAAACCGCTACGGGATGAGTGAAGCTGCTGATTGGCGTAGACAAAATAGAAGCAGCGAGGGGCGTTATGTAAGGAGGGACAATGTAAACAGAGATGACAGTGATCTTTACAAGGAACGTGATAGGAAACGTTACAGGGATCGTGACAGGGACCGTGAGAGAGACCGTGATAGGGACCGTGAGAGAGGCCATGATAGGGACCGTGAGAGAGACCGTGATAGGGAATATGGTAGGGAACGTGGCAGGGATAGTTATAGGGAACGTCAGTCGCAAAGAGATGGAAGTAGAGATCTTGGCAAAAATAGAGATCGGAACAAAGATCGAAGATCAAGGAGTAAAGAAAGAAAAAGTATCAGAGTTAACGATGACGGAATAACAGACAGGAAAGATGATATAGATAGACTAAGCCATGAAAGTATTGGGAATGGTAGAGACGGTGAATTGAGTACGAGAACAGAGACAGTTGGAGATAGTCAAGCTCTTGGATTTGATCGAACTGAGAAGAACGAAGGAGAGATTTTGTCTGAAAGAAGGACGAATAAGTGTGAAGAGCAAGTATTGAATCGGAAGATTTCCAGATCTGCTAGTGAAGCTGAATCTGCAGTTGAAGAGAGGTTGAAGGCCATCCGTACAGGAAATGACGAGGCTGACTGGGCTTCACAACAAGAAGATCTTGCCAATGAAGATGAAGAAGTTAATGAAGAACTGGATGATAGTGGCGGTAGAAGAAGAAACAAGAAACGATCACGCAGCAGTAGTGGAAGCATAAACGGAAGTACGAGTGTAAATAAGGAACGGCTTAAGAATAAAAAGCATAAACATAAAAAGAAGAAAAAGAAGAGCAAGAAAAGAAAGGAAGATGACAATGATAAGAGTGAGGATGAATGGGTAGAAAAAAATGAGTTAGATGTAAGTGTTTGAAGGACTGTTGTTAGGAAAACGGAGAGTTTCAATGAAAAGATACATTGTTACGTTAATGCATAAATATATGCCAATGAAAAGGTCGAAGATAAGAGACTATTGTTTTCATTCTAGCCCATTTGTTATTATTGACTTATAATATTCATTTTTGCTACTTCTTTGCATCCATATTGAATGAGTTTTTCTTCACCTGCAGCTGCTCTTGTCATTATTACTTTATTACTTTTCAAGCAGCTGATTTAGCACTTATGTCTTGAAAGTACGTCACAACTCTTCAAATAACTGCTCTTAAGTTATCCCTCATTATGTTAAACCTTTATATTAAATATGCCGTTTCCTGCTACTTCAAATACGGCTGTTTTTCATTAGATTCTCGATTATGCGACTCAGGTGCTTCAGTAACCTCAGGACTTTTTTTTGCTTCTCCTCTTCTATAATAATAACAATAATAAAACGAATTTTTTAACGGGATAAAAACTTCAACAATTACAAAAGTTGCTGTTATCATTGTTTGTCCTTAATAATTATCCTAATTCTGGCTCTGAAACCAAGCAATTTTCTTTTTCAATATCAAATTTACCACTTTCTGGCAAACAGTTTCTTAATTCTGCTCTTCGCGTTAAGCGAAAAAGCTAGTGGGAAAGAATTTATAATGATGTCTGCTGGCGTGTTTGTATTTCGTCGTCCATAATCCCAAAGGACAAGCCTTTTTGTTTTACTAAGAATTATTTACGATTTGCAACATCTGTTTTGTCACCTTTCATTGTGAAACAGTTCATTTTGCCAAAGTTTTTGCCTTCCATTTTGAATTGTGTTTGTTTCGTGTCGATTTTCTGTTATTTGACCTGGTTTTCACGTCGTCATTTGAGCGCAAATTCAGATCAGTTCTCGTCAACCTGTTTGCGCTATCAATACACCATCTGACTTAGTTCTCATGCTTTATCATTTTATTCCAAGTAGAATTATTGCGTTATGAGTTGATATTGTTTGGCCTAGGAATTCATATGCAACGAATTCTTAATTATGCTCCTTGACAACATTCAATTTTTCAGAGTTTCCTGTTGCTCCAGCCTCTAAGCACAGACAAATGGGAAAGTAAAATACGAGTTGAATTTGAAGTGGGTCTTTACATACGTACATAATTGTATGCATAAGCTTTTTGTTTCAAAAATCGACTGGCAGGATTGCCACCAAATCAGGGAATTCAGGGGAAATCATGGAATTTTACTTTCAAACAGGGAAAATCAGGGAAAAAGGAAAGATTTTGAAAAATCAGGGAAGTTTTAGAGTTGCTATTGCTTCATTTTAGAGAAGTGACTCTCTCTATTCTCAGTCACACATCCAGTTGAGCTTTCCCCATGTTTATATCATATTCTTCTGTGCAATCATTTTAAATTGCAGTTCCGCATTTTATAGAATCAAAGCTTTGAACTGCAAGAAATGGGTCAAGGCTCTCCCAGACCTCACATCTTATTCTCTCTTCTTATTCTAACAGATAGTACCACGCTTTTAACTCCCAACAGTACTCCATTCCTATTGTTTCTCTTTATTTGCAATTTCTTCGCTGTAGTTTCCATTCCTATTGTCTTTGGTCAGGACCCTGGCCATAGTTTCTTTGTACCTCTATATAGCTTTCCGATTTTCCACCTTCACGTAATTTTTCCTGTTTATGTTCCGGCTTCCATTTCTACGGCATAAATTATCTTTTGCAGCTTTTGTATTTTCCCAGTATTTAACCTTTTCGTTTAGTTGTTTTTCTTTACTGTACTAACGATGACACTAGTATAGTGTCAGAATGTGCATTAATAAAATGGTATTTATTTTTATGAGAATACCTAACTTATTGCCGAACCTCAGTGTTCTTAAATCTTTCTGATTTTTGGCCTAGAATTATACTTAAGTTATTCTTAATTACCAAAGGTGCAACTTCGCCTAAATATTTAAGGAATATATCCAATCTTTGTTGATGTTTTACTACATCATCGATAGTTCAAAAGTACATTGGAAAGGAGCATTTTAACAAAATTCTTATGTCGTGATGAAGACTGAGCCTCGCATTATTCTTTAATAATTCTAAAGTTTTAGTGGTTTTGAGCCTCAAATTTTCTTATAAACTTTATTCTCATAAAAAGGAAGGTAGCATAGTGTATGGATGAAATGGATTTCACCTACTACAAACTTTAGCAAATATGTTACGTCAAAATAAGGTCAGAATCACCAAAACATAAAGTCAATTTTCCCAATTATTAATGTCAATTTCTGGTTGCCCTATTGACTATCGTTGCAATGCGCAACCACAGCAGGAATGTTGCTTATGGTGAATTGATACTATTTGCAAATATAGATCACAATTGTGATGCTACAAACAGCTGATTCTCTACAGAAAATATGCCTTTTTAACTTTTTAATCCAAAATGTGGTCCAAATTTAATAAGAGGATTAATTTGCGTGATTTTTGCAACATTGACTACAGTTTGGTATTAATTTAATGCATCTATGTTTGCTTTCATAAATCCACTTACGCCTGAAAGAGTTAAATTTTATTATCTATAATTTCAATTAATTTGATTTCACCTTCGATTTTCTAGTTGAGTCAAATTTTGCGAACAATGGCAGGAAATAAGATTGTGAACTTTCCATGGTAATTTGTATTGCGGCTGATTGCCCGCGAATTTTTAATGGTACAGGAACTGCAATGGTTGTGTTGTATTTTGGTCTGCCACGCCTTTTCCAAGTTCAATGGTTTTAGCGCAAATAATCGCGTCATTTTGCATACACCATGAAGCTCTTTTAAGTAGCTGAAAACAGCTTGATTTTTTAATGTCTACAAGAAGCTTGAGATTGAAATTAAGCAAAAATTAAGAAACATTGACGAAGCAGGCAGGCTGAATTTCCAATAATAGCTTTTAAAAACTGTTTTTACTAGTATAGTTTTGATCAAACTAGCAAGAAAATCGAATGAACGTCCATAACATGCCTCACGAAACCTGAGAATCCTTTTTCTTGCATTACAATTCCCTAATCTGGGTTGTTATTGTCATTGGAAGTCTTTAAATTTAAGAAACATTTAAGGTTGGATTTGACGAAATATTTTTAAACATCCAGACTGAAGTGAGAAAATTTGCTTCTTATGAAATAACATGTAGAGTAGGCATCTGATTTGATATAGAAGCCCGCTGCCTATTATAGGCAGTATCTTTCCTCTATAAACTCTGAATAGCCATGGGTGTATACGAATTTTATAACTGCACGAAAAAGCGGCAACATTCTTTTGAATGTCGCTTTTTCTTGCTGTAGTAAAGTTCTGTAGTACCAACAGATTATCTACGAATTTTATAAGAAGCCAGTTTTTAAGCAACCGAGTGCTAGACCCCTAAGGTTAAGAAGCATTTTTATAAGCAACCAAGTAGTAAGCCAACAACACAACCTCTGCAAATTCCACCAGTAATCTACCATCACCTGCAGCTCCCAACCACCCTAATGGTGTTTCTCCATTGCTGTAGTATTTTGACAAAATTCTCTCCTTGTACATCACTAATACCTCTGGGATTACCAGTAAATCCTTCAATGTAGTTGACAAAGAAAAACATCATTTATAACTGAGACGAAGTTGTCAAAGCATTGCAAGAATGCACTGTCACCGTATTGCAAGAGTTTGGTATCTCATATCCTGCTAAAAGAACATATTGCTCCTGGAAGGAGAAAGCTTCTTTCCTTAGGCTAGCAAACCAGAAGCTCAGATGATTGTTTTGCTACGTCAACATCTTCTACTACCTAATCTAACTCTGATTTGAGAATAGTTTTGGGGGTTTAGAATAGTAAATGAACTCCATCTTGGTGTTGATTGAATCTCTAGTATATGATAATGTCGTTGTCTACCTTGCAAGGTACCAGGAAATCAGTGACAAAAGGTGCTTAGGTATTTTTGTAATGATGTAATTGTGCAAAGCCTAAATTCAAACTTGTATAAATTGTTTTGGTGTTGCTTTATCATTAAATATTTTTCTCTCAGCAAGTAAATATAAAAATCACGTATGTGGTTCTGAATGCAAGCTTATTCCATTAAATTAAAGCTCCTTTGTAAATGTCAAAAGATGTAGCTCCACTAAAAAAATTTGTGATCCCTCACTTTTATGTCTGTGGACTATAAAACCCAGTAACACCACGGGCCTGAGATAACTTGAGCAGATGTTGACGTCACTGGGCTATCCAGTATAAAGTGTTTTGCTTGAGCAGAAAGAGGCTGTGTCAAGAAATTTCTGCAGCAATTGTGGTCTCATCTGCTTTTGAAAAACTCTTCAAAATGGTCAAAAAGCTGCTAAGGTTTGCAAGCACACTTTTCAGATTCTGTAAGTTCCATAAGACGCCAAAATGCTTACCTTTAACCTCGAGTGACTTTCTAACATTTCAAAACAGTTTAGGAAAGGACAAAATATAAAAACAGACAATCTAACAATATTGATGTGATATACTAAAAGCTAATACCATATTTGAATTCAGCGTATCAACATTGGCTAGAAATAACTGCTGCATTCAAAGGGGCAAACTTTTATTGCCATATTGAATATATTCTTGGAAGGTTGATGAAGGTCATGTGGACACAAGAATTTGATTCTTGAACAATTTTTGAAAATAAATCCTCGATGCTCTTGCCTCCCAATCCAGGCTTTGTTCTGTAACCCATCAAAGGGCGCATTGCCAAATTTCAGAATGTCGTTGTGGACAAAAACAATTAAACAGCTTCACTAGGAGGAGTGTAGATGGGCCATTCAAGAGAGAAAGATATGATGCTAGTGGTTGTAGAACCACTAGTGAAAGAAAATCAGGGGGCGCAATTACAATGTGTAAGCCCCATAATTCACTCAAATCGCACTATTTTATGCATAGAACTTGCTACATCATAGCTGTAAGGAAAGTAGCATTCATGTTCGTGGTTCAATGTATTTTCTCATTGATACATACGACGAGAGAGAACCCATTAACAATAAACCTGCACACATTATCCCCTGGATCCTTGAAACTTTAACGCCCTATATCTTTGTAACTGTACATTTTAGGAATGTAGTTTTTTATACATTCGACACGACTTTCAACGGGCATTCCAAATATGCATTCAGAATTGAAATTTGAGAAGGTAGAAATTTTTCTGACCGTCTCCATATTGTATGATTGCTTACGTCATTATCACGTGATACTTGTCTCATTTTAGAAACCTCCCAAATCGGAATTCTGATCTCCTACTTCTATTCTTTCATTCTAGCCATTAACATTTTTAGTTTCTCTGATCCTTAGATTGTTATGAGAATTTCTCTGTCTATTAGATTTTAGCTCGCACTGACGAGTTTTGTTTCCCATAGGACAAATAGTTCAATACATCCGCGTTCTGTTTATGGTTTGACAGCGATTTAGTTCGGTAAATTGATAAAATTTTAAGAAACTTTTAGAATGAAGTGTGGCCAAAAGCTTCACTGAAAGACCAAAAGCTTCACTGAAAGACCAAAAGCCATATTTTATACTGTGACATATCATACACATGGGTACACGTGGATATCACCCCTCCATCCCCTCGTCTAATACGAAAATACTGTCTTAGACTCAGGCAAGGTAAATAAACTGATGGTTTGTTACATTCACGTTTTGTTTCTGCTTTCATTGCAATTTAGGCCATAATACTTAGAAACTTTCAAAAAACTTGTACACCTAAAAATGTGGCCAAAAGTTCAGAACCTTGTAGTGATAGACCCTGAACTGAATTTCCTATAGAAAAAACATGTAATTTAATTTCAGTGTGATATACCAACGATAGCATCGTATCTAGCAACTTTATGAGCTCTTCTGGTTTACCTTATTTTCAAAGTGTGCTATGAACGAACCATAAGAGGCCAACAAGTAACTTGTTTCGGCAATGCATGCCAATGCCAATCGAAATATAAAATAGAGGAAAATCTGAAGGAGACCATAGAATGTAAGAGTAAAATCTGGGCTTTTCACTAGTTACCAATGAAAGAACTGAGTAGCACAGTAGATCGATTCACTCATAGAAAGGGGCATGTAGATGTATGGGGTGTGGGAGGGTGTGACACCCCTTCACCTTTTGTCTAAGTCGTCGGTAATCATCTGGTTTATCGGTAAAGGCTGGCATTTTAATCATAAGCAATGATTACAATGCCAGCTGTTACCGACAAACCAGATGATTACCGACTAAATTTCCCAGAATTACGGTAATTCTGGGAAATTTAGTAGCTTGACGGTAAATTTATTCTATTGCACTCCCCTCGCCACCCAAAATTGTTTAGGCATGTTGTTTAGGCAAAATTGTTTAGGCATGTTGCAAAGCTGTTTACCTCTATGACGTACATAGTGCCCAGTCCGATTGGTCACAGAGTAACCACAAGTGCCAAATAGACGGGGGTGTCCCTATAAACAGTGAGGATCGGAAAAACTCCAAAATGTAGTAAACGGGGGGATCAAAATAAACGGGGGATCAGAATTTGAGAAAAGGCTTTAAATGATTATACAAGGACGAAAAGACCAAAAGCAGGTTGTCATAAAGCATAAAACTAAAATATATACAACAGTACGTTATTCAGAAAGGAGATGAAATGAAGGGTTTGTAAAAAAGTCAATTTCCTTAAAATTAGTAAGTGGAGGGGTCCTAATAAAGTCCTGGGGTTGGAAAAGATCGAAAAATTAATAAGCGGGGGGACGTTTATTTGGCACCTGAGCGTACTATGTTTTAACTAGCTATACGTTCTCAGGATCACGAGTTAATTTCCCGCTTTCAGGTCTCAAATTTCACTACCCATCGAAAGCAATCTACAAATAAAATCAAATTTTTCACTCTTGTTTCTATTTTATTCAATCTATGATATGTCTATAAGCATATATGCTCTGTATTTTTATTACATATAAACTGCAAAAATTAAAAAACCAAAGCAAGTTTAGAGTCTTTCTCGTATTGTACAATATCATAAATTATCAATAATTTTAACATATCAAAAAGATGAATTAACACAATGTTTGCAGTTAAACTTATTCTTGACAGTAAAGGCGGAAATCAACGTGATGCAAGAAAGGCTTCAAGAAGAACTCTAGAAATGGCTTCCCTATTACCAAACTGAAAGGAAGATTCCCCATTTTACCTCTATGACGTACATAAAGCCCAGTCCCATAAATTCTACTCATCTCTTTTGGGCGAAATTAGAGCCAGTGGAGTAACTTTCTAAGCATTTACGTTGAAAGAGTGATGAACGCCAATTATGCACATTTATGCATAGAAAAGTACAGTGCATAATGGTGCATGTTTTTGAAAATTATCTTCCTAAACACAAATAGGTAACCCTGTAAGAGGTAAAATGGAAGTGTTGGGTCTCAAGCTCGAGCTGCAAATTTGAATCTTTTAAAACGTGTGGGATTGGACCAGTAACTCGGTTTTGCATTTAAGAGACGATTGCATACTATGTTTTATGGCAACGTATCCGACAAGATTCGATTGCATACTATGTTCTATGAGAATGTACCCGACAAGATTCGACTGCATTTTACGTTCTGTAGGAACGTATCCGACAAGATGTGATTGCATACTATGTTCTGTGGGAACGTATCCGAATTTTAACATTACGTATCAACAGCGTTTTGTGTGGTCCTCCAGTTGCCAAGCAACTTGGAAAAAGTACTTCTATTCCTTCAATAAAATTGGTTACGTTTCGTAGATTATACTAACTTAAGTTTTCCATATATCGGATTATACTTTAACAAACGTCAACAAACTTCCCGTGGTGCTGAATAAGAATTCCACTTGAATTCTCCTTTTGTTCATTCCAGTGTAGGAAAATGGTTTGATACCAGCTATTGGAATACTTAAAATAAACTCTTTCTTTATAAGAGTACAATTAATGAGAATACTGAGGCTTCAAAAAATGCTGATATTTAAGAATAATTTAAGAATAACACAAGCCTCGAACTTCATTAAGGGTTATAATCCTTGTGTATTCTACCTAAAAGATTGTTTTTAGATTAGCTTTTGCATTACCCATACAATATTCATTGCTCTTTTTAGCCCTTGCTTTGCTTTATGATAAAGTAGAACATCAACAAAAATTTGAGTATATTCCTTTAAATTTCCAACAAAGTTATACCTTTGGCACTTAAAAATAATCACGAAGAATTCTAGACTCAAATTCAGAAAAATCCAAGGATATTTAGGTATAGCAAACGATTTAGCATTCTAAAAGTAACATAGTGTCTCAAAAGAAACTAGGCTAATGTCAACATGCTACGTTGGGCAGCCCTATGCTGGCTCTGAATGCTAGTGGTGAAGGAATAGGAAAGGCTGATTGCAACCTAACTCCCACCTGAGAAATGGCAATTTATTGATTTTTATATTTAATCAATTACGTCATTAGAACTTTCCCCTAAATCTGAGAAGTTCAGCTCTAAGTTTTTCGTCTTCAAGTTACGCTCTGATTTCCCCTGTGCCATACCCTTCTCTCTCTTTGCTCTTGCAAAAATTTTATTCACCCCATTGACAGTCCCGATTGGACCATGCAACTGTGGCACATCATTTGTCTCTTTCCTTGCAGTATCACTTCTGGGTTGCACATCATGCAAGTTGGACGGGATTGGTTGTGAGGTGATTTCTACCTGCGATGCATTGCAACAAAACAGTGGTGGGAGCATCTTTTTGAATGCCTTCCGCAATTCTTTGTTCATTATACTGTAAACTACCCAATTGCAGCTGGAGTTAGAGTAGGCCATTGCAAATGCTAGCCGTTGAACAGGACCAGATGCACTCTCAGGGCGATAAGCTCTAACGCCGGTGACTGCAAAGATAGGCACCCATAAGACAAAGAATAAACCTATAACCACAATAATAGTTTTTACGGCTTTCAGTTCTTCGCGAATAACCCGGTTTATTCGTAGCCGTGACATTACGGTACTCTTTCGCCTTGCTTTAGCGGAGCCATGATGTGCCAGTTGAAAGGCAGATATCTTTCGAGTTTGCATTTTTACTTCAAGAAATATGTAGTAGTATGTAATGGACATTAGCAAGAAAGGAAGGAGAAAAAACACACAAGCCAATAGGACAGCCATTTCGGGACTTTCCATCCAGTATATTTCACAGTCCAATAGTTCGACATTGAAGGTCATTTTTACGACTCCAAAGTACGGGAACAACGAAAATAGCAGCGAGAGAAGCCATATGTTTACAAGCACGAATGATACTCTTTTCTTTGTAATCAGCAAGTGTTGCTGCAAGGGCCATCGAATTACGATGAATCTTTCAATACTTATAGCGCAAAGATGCATTATAGAAGATGAGCAAAGAAAAACTCCCAATACCGATGATAACTGGCACCAAGAACAGCCGAAAACCCACTCGAGTCGTAACATCGAGATTGCAATAAATAGTACTCGTACAAACGGCGTTAACAAGTCCGTTATTGCCAATGAGAAAATAAACGAATTTGTCAAAGTTTGTAGATGACTAAAGCGCATAATTGCAACACATACAAGCGCGTTTCCAAAGACGGAAAGCAAAAGTTGAAAGAGTAAGAAAGCGGCATAGCCGTACGATTCAGCGATAGCTGCAGCACCTTTAACTTCACCGTCGCAACCATATAGCGAAGATTCATTGCCGATGAGCAGCATGCTTGACGCTTCTGTCTTGTGCTACTTGAGATCTTCCTCAAAGCTTTACCAATTATTTCGTACTTGTAAGCGAAAAATTCCTTTAATTTCTTCTAAGCAACCACCCGTGTTTGAGGATATGTTTGACCGCAGGATAAAGGTCCTTGTATTGCACGGTTAAATACGTTGTCAATGAAGCTATTAGCTGCAAAAGAGTACTAATTTTGCAGGTAGAATCAAAATGGTAACAGCTGTAAAATCTCAACGCTACACTTGATCCACATCCTGAACTATTCTTTGTCATATACCTAAAGTCTCTGGTCCGTATGGAATCTTCAATTTGCTCTGAAATTTTCCACCTTCGACTCTTTTTCAACGAGATATCAAATTACTCTTTGTCATATACTTAACTCTCTGGTCCGCATGGAATTTTCAACTTGCTCTGGAATTTTCCACTTTCGACTCCCTTTCAAAGAGATATCGAATTACTCTTTATCATATGCCTAAAGTCTCTGGTCGGCATGGAACCTTTAACTAGCTCTGAAATCTTCCATTTTGACTCTTTTTCAGCGAGATGTGTACTATCACGAGCCAAATGATTCTGTTTGTCAACTCATTAGCTATGAAATCTTGCTTTGGTAAAATTATCTACTTTCCGTTAGGCCAATTTGTCTTTAAAATTAAGCAGCAGATTTTTTGTCCTTGTTTGCTCGGTTTCCTCTTTACCTGAGTTTCAATTCTCAAGCCATAAGACTTTCATGCTATTCTCAAATAAAGCAATTTATTCTAGCCTTCCAGCTGCCTGCTTTTCTCTACAATGAAAATACGCATGTCTCTTTAACACTCTGGACACCTGAAACGAGAACACACCATCAAAAATCCTTTTTTACAGACTCGGTTTCATGCTTACTGATTGCCTAATTAACAGATATTCAAACACGAAACAAACCATGTCCTGAGCTGACAGTCAATAAAAAAAGACAATGATTGTCGGTAAAAATATTTGTAGTGCTAATATTTGTGCTGGTTTAAGCTTGGTAATGCTAGGTTACTTCAGTTCCCACTTGGGAAGCTTTTCTTTACAGAATGTTTTAGGAAGAATGAGTAAATGAAAGGCGATATTTTAATTTATGAATAAGAAAGTGAAAGAGGGAAGAAAAAAGTTAGCTTAAATACGAGTTTGACAGTGAAATTTGTGTTCTTGTTTATTTTAAAGCTCTTATATGAAAACTTTGCCAAAAGATAAAGTTAAAAGATTATTAGGACTCAGAATTACAGAAATTTAATGCAAGAATATTGCAAGAGTTAGAATTTTGTGCATTTGATTTATAATGCTGTTCTTAGAGTCAATTTTGCACTGTAGATACCATACTTATTTATCTGTTCCACATTTGCCTTGCTTTATCATGAACTGGATGGGCGACCTCCAGATGAACAACCAAAACAGCTCACTCCGCCGTCCTTTGAAAAGGACGTTAAACCAGGGGTCCCATGCCTGGATGCGGCATACATAGTAGGCCTGAATTAGCTGAATAAGCTAGGTATAACAGCCTACTCAAAGTTAAGTAAACAACAACAACAATGACCAGCGATTTGAATATATTCCATTGACTTTTCAGACAAAGTTACATCTTTGATGCGTAAGATTAATTAAAGAGTAATATGAAACCAGAAAATTTTGAAATGCAGGCTCGATTAAAAGATATATATTGCTATTAAGAAAGACTTTGTTTTTCTGTAAATTATCAATTTTTAATCACGAAGTCTATAAGACCATTCCATAAAGTGTCCCATTCGGAACACATTTATTTTGAATAACAGTATATCACCCCCTGCTGCAACTCCTTTTGATATATTACAATATCCTTTGCGTACCGTTAACTAACAGCCAGCATATATCAATTATCCATAATAGTGCTTCACTTTTGCGATACTAGGAAAAAATCCGGAAATTATGGAATGGCCCACTAGTTTCAGGCCTCATAGTGATCCACATTGTCAAAATAAGGGAATGAATTAGTAAAAACCAAGTTAATAAAATTCATATGTTTTTTGCCTACTATTACTAACCATACTTTGACATAATTGATAAAGTAATTTTCAACAAAAATTTGGCTGAAAATTGCTTTATCAATTCTACCAAAGTATGCCTATTGATAGTAGGCAATAAAGATATAAATTTTGTTATGAGACTGCGCGAATCCATAAGTCTGAGACTTGTGGATGCGCAGTATCAGCTAATCAATTTTGCATTCCTGTAAAATTCCGCTTGCGATCAAAATTATTATAATACTATAGAAATAGATTTTATCCAATTACCATAAATAAAAAAGATAATATAATTCAGATAAGCTGGGCTGTAGCCACAAGTAGAAAGGCAATTAACGTCAAGTCTTGCCAAGTCCAGTCCTAAAACGGTATGTAGCTAGACACAACTGCTTACTGAATTGCTTTAGGCCTCACAAAATGCTACAGGAAATTTTTTGTTCAGAGGGGAAAGTGGCAAGGCATTGTAAAGCAATTACTGTACAAAAATAATTAGGGGTCATCCATAAAGGATGTTCACACATTTTTGCCAGTTTTCAGCCCCTTTCCCCTTGTCCACACCTTTTCAATTTTCATTTAACAGCCCCTCCTCCTGTCCGTGTGGACACTGTGTCGGAAGGCAAATAAAAGGCTGCAAAAACTATGGAAAAATTAAAACTCTTTGAAGAAGACATGCATAATGTACTTATTTCTTGTTTGTCTCTTTATTTTTTAATATTTAAATGCCTTCTTCTCTCTTACAGAGACCACACTTGAAAGGAATTTGTTCGTATTGTTGCTAACCCCTCCCTCCCTCAAATTAGTTTATAGGAATCAAAAACTTGGTAAACATAGCGAAAGCTCGACGCCTGACAGTTAAGGTGCTACAGATCAACACGAGGGAAATTGAAAAGCCTTTCGAATTTGCAAATGTTCTAATGTCTAGGACATTCGAGTTATCAGGTATCATCTGCATGCAGGAAGCTTTATTTATTTTGCAACATGGCCTCAAAAAACTTTTTTCAGACCATCCTTTGGTATATGACTTCTTGAGAATCTTCACGAAAATCGTTAGCTTTCCTCCCTTTCTTGCATAAGGGTATCGCTTTTAGTGCCATGACATTATTCTAAGGTTGTAGTGTGCTACCTAAGGTTGACGTTAATGCTGTTTTGTAACTTTAAACATTCTCTAGCCATATATTGAATTAGATGCTGTCTTAGGGTCTTTTGAGAAATTTTGAAAAATAATTCTCTAATCAGATTTTAGAACACACTCAAGAATGTAAATGTGATTACTTTTCTCTCATTACATTTTGTGCATCATTTGAATTCGAGCAGACCTAAGTTATGGCATAATCAATGTTGTGGTCATAAGTTAGAGCAATAGGCTTGCATGAAAACTACACAACTTTTAAGAACAAAGTTTATGGAATAGAATCGCTGAAATTTAGAGTAATTTAAGAATACTACAAGGATTCTTAAAAGGAAAGGAAATATGCATCGTAAACATCAGCCTGAAAGACAAGATCAGGAATGAAACCATCAGAGGAAGAACAAAAGTGAAAGACGCCATCGAAACAGTAAGAGACCTGAAAAGCAGATGGACTGGACACGTGGCAATAATAGAAGACAAAAGATGAGCCAAAATGACAACTGAATGGTACCAAAGAGGTTACAAAAGAGCAAGAGGAAAACCAAGGAGAAGATGGATGGACGAGATTTAAGAGAAGGTTGGAAATAACTGGATGAGAATCGCTCTTGACAGAGTTGCGTGGAGACAGCTGTGGAGGCCATCCGCCAGCCGTGGCGTGACAGGCTGATGATGATGATGATGATGACAAGGATCAAGCTTCATCAATTCTTGAATTTTTGAGCATTAATACTGCCTTAGTTTAAATTTTGCACTATCAATACAATATTCATTGTTCTGTTACACATTGTTTTGCTTTATGATGAAGTGAGATATCATCAAAGATTTGAATATATTACTATAATCTCAAGTGAAGCTATACTTTTGGCACATTAAAATAAAGTGAGACTTATTTCATGTCCAATACCAGATGAATTTTAGAATTTTAGAATACTCAGCAAAACGTTAGGCATTCTTAAAAAAATATGTTCATTTATGAACATCATTTATTATTGCGATTTAAACTTTCATATAGAATCCAAGAAGCATTGCATCAGCTATAAAGTATTTCAGAAAAAAGGAATCTTTTTTACACCTTTTCTGTTAATTTCGCTGGTAAAATTTCTGAGTGCTTGATGTTGAAACAAAAGGGCTTTGTCAGTGAATGTTTATCATTTTAATTCAACTTTTTGTTTATCAGCTCCTAAGCCAAGTTACGAGAAGTTTGTGCTTGAAAAAAGGCTCTCCAGTTCTGAATTTTTACCACTGGTGCCCCAAAAGTACACCACACTACGAAAACACCTTAGAACTAAGGAGGAGCATCTCTTGTGGAAAAATAGGGAGCTTTAGCAAGCTTGTTGGAACGTATGAGAAGCTTCTAGCAGAATCTAGCACTCAGGGATTTTTAAGAGAAATTTAGAAACCATACAGTGGAGAAGATTAAATCCTGGTTGTATATGGGATTCAACTGCCTGCTTTTGGTGAAAATGGGTAGATAAACGCCAGTATCTCTCATAATTCCATTCATAGTTGTGCTTTGCCTGTCATTACATACTCAAGTGTGCCAGCTTTTTCAATTTTCAATTTAAAATTTCAATTTCAGTTTAAAATTTCAATTTTCAATTTGTGCAGATAAAGGCCGGTTTCCACTTAAACGAATACATCAGAGTTTTTTAACTGCTCAGCCATTCCATTCGAACTGCACAAATTTTTTGGAGCTGCACATTTTGTGAATGGGGTCATTCAATGAATACGTAATGCTAGGGTTTGGGTGACTATGCACAATTTTGTGGCAAACTGTTACGGGAAATATATTGATGGGGTGTAAATTACTTTTGCTACGTAACCCCAACAATCAAGTACAATAGTTCTACCTTTTCACTTTCTGATGAGTGCTTCCTAACATAGTCAAATAAACCATTAATTAGAAGACCTTATTGAGCTTGCATCTTGCACTACTTCTAAATATTCTATAAATTCAACGATTTTGAGCAATCATCTTTAGCTATACTGCATCAAGTTATAGTTGCACATAAATAGAGGATAGTGTTGGGGAAGGGGGTCTTGTGTCATAATGTTACGCAACAAAGAGGGGGCATCAGCAAGAATTTGACAAACTTTTACATAGGGGTGTGGAATGGGCCCAAATGGCTAATTTTTTCGTTACACACTTTTTGAACAAGCCCGAAGGACTGTACGTTATAGAAAACCCTGCTAGCACATATGGACAAACTCTTTTGTGGACAGAGCCTTCGTCATTCAATCACAATCTTTTTCGTCAGCATAAAAAGCATGTCTATCTTTCATCTATGAAATTGACTAGAAGAGGCTCATCTGGGTCATAATATTATTGCTATCGAAGAAACACTTCCATTACGCTGTCACTTTAGTAATAAGATACAAAATCATCCGATAAAAGCAATTTCGAACTTTGCGTAGGAATAAAATGAAAGGCATTCAGGATATACACTCCATTTTATGAGAATAAAGTTTATAAGAATATTCAAACTCAGAATCACTGAAGCGTTAGAATATTTTAAGCATAACGCATATTTCAAGCTTCATAAAAACTTAGAACTTTTGCATATTCAAGTAATAACAACAAAGATTTGAATATATTTCTTTGATTTTCATATGAAGTTACACTTATGACACGTAAGAACAATTTAAGAATAATGTCAAGTTCAAAACCACAAAAGATTAAGCATATTGAGGATGAATGAGAAGCGGCATTCCTACAAAAAAAAGAGTTTAGAGCTCATGGCTGTTAAACGTTTATCTTTTAAAAAGTGCCTGATTAGCATCTTAGTAATAAATTGCCTTTACTTTGAGCTGTTTATAGCCCGCATATTTTGAAAACAGCAGGTTCTTAACTCAAAGGGAAAATTGTCGAATAACGCTCCATTAATAGCTGTTACGTAGTATTCCATTCTCGAGATGAAATCACAGAAAAGATTGTCAAGTTTCTCAGCTCTTTGTATGTAGTGCAACGACCTCCTAGTAAACTGCCTTCTTCAGTACACAACCGATGTTCTGAACACATTATGAAAATTTATTTACTGTAGGTAGGTCTCTGTTACTTAGCCTCATAGTAGTTTTTCGAAAGCTTTATGCATCCCAAAACAAATCTAATCATGATTTTGAATGCTTATGCGAACAAGTAGAGTTATCCTCAAATTTTCTAGTCATACCTTTTTCATCGTAAATCAAAGGCAAAAGATTTTAAACCAATCTTCCTCTAGAGATTTCATTGCAGTGCAAGATCAAACGATTTAATTTATTCTAGCTTAATAAAAATCTGAAAACGCTCTGCTTAGATCCAAAGAAAAACTGTTCAGAATGTTTTCACAGTCACTTGAAGGATTGTTCTTTCTGCATCTTGAATAACTTCTATGTGATGCTTAGCCTTTTCAAATGCATTCATCCGACCAGTATGCAACTGGTAGATTTGTGACATTTGCCAACTCCTTCCAGCGTTAAACTTCATATAAAACATGGTAGTATTCTTTAAACCTACTTAAAATACTTTCTGGTCATAATGATATTTATGTATGTATGTATATATATATATATATATATATATATGCATGCTTATTTCGTGTATATGAAAGTGTTTTATAACAAATTAGTGCTCAGCTTCTCCATAAATTAAGAAAGATCAGACTGGATTTTTGAGACCCAAGAAAGATAATAAATGTACTTGCATTTAACATTCGATTTATCTGTGTACAAAATGTTATATACGTTATCCTGGCTGCCCTCCAAGAGTTTAACTTCTCTTATTTACTACAATTTATCACTGGTTCAGCTGTGTATGGAACTTTTTCGCTTTCCACTAATGTGCATGCGCAAAACATCTGAGATAAAAAATTTTTGCTAAGAAAGTTGTAAGAAAGTATGATACTGAAATCGTAAAAAATTTCAGAAAATGTTAGTACTGAGCTAAAAACCTTTCATGTAAAACAAAAAGCGTATTCGTAGAGATAAATGTGATATTATCAACAATCTTTCCCACCTTATTGTCACTCATTAAGCTTTCACGTCTTTTTTATATAAGACAAAAGTTTATAAGAAAATGAAGCTCAAATGACCAAAATCTTAAGAAAATCTAAAGAAAATCACAACGCTCAATTTCCAAAGTTAAGTGTTTTTGTTGACCAAAAATCGATATTACGTCATTATTAGCTACATTCCAAATGTTAAAGGCGGAACTTAAATTTGAGTATAGAATATTAACAAAGGAAGTGTAACCCATTTGCCACTTTATTTCAGTAAAACTTAAGAAACTTTTAAGAAAGTCTCGTACTCAATTTCGAGAAAAGTTAAGAAACTTGAGGCTCAGGCAAAATGATGGGTTTTCTATAAAAGAGACCGTGTAATCAGACAGCAGCTACAATGTAGCGTGTCCATCCTGTTGAAATTACTAACAAAGGCTCGTTAAAATATGGTGGTTCCGCATACATGAACAGTTTCCACGATTAGCCATACCAACAATTCACGAAACAAACAAACTAATGATATTGAAAAATGACCTGCCATTTTGCTTGTAAAGTTCAGCTAATATAAAATCTTAAATCTATTTCTGCATTAGAAATTTGGAAAGAAGTATCTATAACGACAGAGCTACTAGGGAAAACCCCAGCAGCTCTAGCTAGACCGGAGAATCAGTTTATAGTTTTCACCGCGCTCTTTCTTTTTTAAGAATAAAGCTTAAGGGAATGTTGAGGTCCAGAACAGTTGAAATTTAAGAATATGTTTAGACTAATGCAAAGCTCAAGCTTCATCAAAATATAAAATTGTTGTGCATCCGAGTTATTGTATTGTTTTTAGACTAATTTTTGTATTATCGATGCAAAATTTGATAGTCCGTTTCTCTTTTGATTTGCTTCATGATGAAGTAAGACCTGAAGAAAAATTGCAATATATTCTTTCGATTTTCAAACAAAGTTATACTTATGAATAGCATAAGAATTATCTTGGGCTCAAAACCTGAAAAAGTTAAGAATATCGATGCTCAGCCAAAAGTTAAATATTTTTATAAAAAATTTATAATTACAATGCTGGCCCAGTGTAGTGATTTTGTAACAGTAAGGTGCTTCTTGATCACCGCTGTAATCAAGTTAAGGAATAAATTTTTCTTTGTTTACCGTGCTGAACTTCCGACTTTCTCCTTTCTACCTTCAAAACATCAATGAATACTTCAATGAGGCCAAAACTAAGTTAACTGCTTACCTTCGGAATCAAAAATACGGCCTTGCGACTCCAAGCTTTGCTAAATATTTCGCAGCAGCTCCCATGTACAAACGTCTGGCCTCGATTCAACTGGCTTCAAGTTTGATCTGAATATTAGTTCACAGATCAGATATGGCCACACTGCACAAGCAGCTTTTATATCCTCTCACGTTGACCTAACTCTTATCTGCGCATATTCTCAGGTCAGCACGCTATTGGATGCTGAGGAATAATTACGTAATAAATGTTATCAATAATTACTAGCAATTGTTAACAATCGCGTTGCTTGGAGCCACATTTGCAATCGTTCAGTACAGGAAAGCCAGAGCACGGGAACAAGAGAGCACAGCACCCCTGTCCTCGAAGAGCGGGGGCATGGGGGGCAGATGTGACCTCCTTATGCTGTCTACGGATATAGTTTCTCTTACATTCGTTCTTTTTTCAGGCTTGACCTGCTTTTATCCTCAGGATTTTTTAAATTGTCACGAAATACATATTCACATATACTGGTGAAAAGCAACCTTTAAGTTTCAATTCCGATGTCATTATGACGCCATAATCAGTACACGCCCCCTTTTCCAAACTTCCTTCCCCACCCCTACTATTGATCCGGTGTCTCCTAGTTCAATGTTTTATATGATAAACTCAAATGGTGGCAGAAATTATCTTGTTCTCATCAAATGAAAACTTGAGGAGAATATTAACAAACTTCAATTGTCGATGTTTACCAGGGTGTGCCAAGTAAGAGGAAGTCCCACCTTTTAGCGAAGTTGTCTGCAATATCTTGACGGTACTCGTTGTACGAAGCCAACTGATGATTACAATAATTATGGTGATCATAGCGATAATGGATGATCACGATGATTTATGTGATCATGATTGTAATGGTGCCATGATAGTTAAGCAATGGCTGATGAGAACAATTTACCAGTATATATATATAGGGGGTGCGAGGCTGCCACATCTCTAATATCTAGCTTTTGAGTAAATTTGCAGAACACCAATGGCGCTACAATACTCGCCAAAAGTACCTGGGACACTCGCAAAAAATTGTGAAAAATTATAGTACCCTCAGAGTTTGTGCCAAAGTGCTGTGCACGCACGCCCTTTCCCTCTATAACAATTTCGTTCTGTTCCTGAGACACTTGGTGTAATTTTGCGCGCTAAATGTTGTCATTCTTGAATGCAAGTTTCTCACAAACTAACATTGTTTAGGGGGAGGAGGGGGACGGGGGTTAAGTACAGAATGAAAATAGCTTAAGTGTCCCAGGACTTTTGGCGACTATTGTAATCACTGATTAAACTCAAAGAAAGTCTTCTTTGTCGGTAAATTGGGGTCGTCGCCACCCCTCCAACAGTTTCCCTTTGCTTCACCACTGCAGTTGATGATTGCCATGATGATTATTTAGATTCATGTTTATGATTAACATGATAATTCAAAATGTGATGGCCGTTATCTTGTAAGGATATTTATCACTGAAGAAGCACGAACAGTTTATGATCGTGATTAATTATTTCAAAAGTCCACAAGATTATAGAACCAAGCTCAGCTAGGTAAGAATTGGGTAAAGTTTACACACCTGAAAGGGGAAAAGGTGTTATAACACATATTCTGCATACCAGGGTGAGGCAAACAGGCCATTATTTGTGTACAAGGGGGGGCCTAAACTGGGCTAGGTTGATAGTCTGTTGAGCAGAAATTTGATGTTCAGCGATTATTGAGGAGCTGGCGGAAACACTGGGGGAAGGAAAATTTGGCGCGGAAAGAGAAAATTGGCGAGGAAAGAAAATTTCCACCATATTTCATCAATAGATGGCTCAGTAAAAGTGTCCTCCATAACATGTATTTTGCATAGCGCACAAGAATATGAGATTCTAGTGTTACACTTTATATATGTTGATGACGTTTTCTATGGATAGCAAATTGAGGCATCGTATTGTTGTCTAATATTGATTTGCTAGAAATAGTGAGAAACTGGTTGCTTTTGGTTTTGCTTCAAGAGAGGGATGGCATAGGTGCTTTCTGAAAGGGCTGACCATTCCAAGTGGGGATTATGATTTGGCAAGCTGGGGAAATAGAATGTCTATTGGATGTACCTGATCAGTTACGTTCCTCCAATGAGGGGGTTAAAGCCCTCCTTAGCTGTGGCGTCACATTTGCTTTAGGAGTCAGCAATGTACAACAGCACAATCGGAAGGAGATCTAACTGGTAACCTAAGGATAAGATTTTCTTGAACTTTTGTCAATGAGCGTTTCGCTATCTTTCTCAACCTGCTAGCGAGGACCATCTTTGCGTCAAAGGAAAAGTGATATCTGCTATGACAGGTTAACTTTAAAGGTTGTCATGATATAATCAGGATTAACGATCACATCTTTGTTTTTGTGAGAAAATGATGTCTGTCTTGATTGATTAGCAAAAACAGTAGCGCTCCTGTAATCAAACAAGACTGGTGCGTCTATAAAGCTAGTAATTAGGATTGTACACTCAGGTACCTGATAGTTTCCTTTTGAGTCTTAGGCCACCTATTCAATAAGATCATAATGAGCTAAGATCCATTGGACTGTTTTTATCTCTTTCATGTAACATAATGCTTCGAATAAAGACCCTCTTCTCATAAAGGGTCCCCGAATACACGTCCCCTTTCATCGGTATTTCTCAAGAGTATCTCAAAATTTTTGTCCAAGATTGCAATAGTTTATCTTTGCTTGAGTACCCCCCCCCCCACCATAAAAAGGAGAATAGACTCCTTGCCTCTGTTCGAAGCATTACGGTAAAAGCTGGCACAGAGATTGGTAAAAGCATCTACAATAGGCCAAAACAGCCATCCTATAATAATGCACAAATTAATAAACAGTTCTAAATGAGGTGCTCAGAATTAACGATACTCATTATAGCCGTGTCAACACTACAAAACTAGCCCAGACTCGGCCTAGGCTCAGCCCAGACTCGGCCTAGGCTCAGCCCAGATGTATGTTGTGTCCACACTACAAAGAATAAAATGGGCAAAGCCCAAGATGTAATCCGTATGCTTGCACAAATGTGAGGAACAAACATGACTGGATGCAGAGGGAAACCTCTGGTGGAAAGTATTATAAAGAATATATTGTTATATATATATATATATATAAATAAATATATATGTATATATATATATATAAATATATATATATATATATGTATATATATATAAATATATATATGTATATATATATACATACATACATATATATATATATATATATATATATATATATATATATATATATATATATATATATATATATATATATATATATATATATATATATATATATATATATATATATATATATATATATATATATATATATATATATATATATATATATATATATATATATATATTTATACATTCAAACGTTTTATTGAACTTATCACTACATCTGACGGAAGCTTTTTCATCTATCCTATTCGTTCCGCAATATTTTTTCACAAAGAAAATCAATTAATTTTAGGTATGAATAATGGATGCGAATGATAAAAAAAACTGATTATACCACATTACAGTCATCCGCTGGGCTGCTAAATGCATAAAGTTAAGAGAAACATCTTACATAAAACCAACAAAATATGCACATCAATCTTGCATATCATTATTTGAAACATTACTCAACTATTACAAAAAAGAAATGGAGCTTTAAAGTAGAAATTCATTTGCAGAATGTAACTAAAAAGTATACCAGACTGGCTAGTGAAATAGCATGAGGACAAAACTTGGGCCGGGAGCAGGGCCACACTATCGATTCTGAAGCCCTTGGGTACACTGGTGTTATGACCAGATAAAGCATCTGCAGGTAGAAGCTTTTGTCTTGGTGCACAAGGGAGCGGGTCCATTTTGGATCTGTTTTCGTTTAGATTCAATCCATACAGTTCCCGTGTGAACGCCACTGATAGGGTCCGGTCCAAAGCTATACGGATGTATAAATTTTAACAAGAGGGGCTCTAGGTGTAACCACACCCACATTTTGGGTGTGGCCTAGCTGCAACCACACACATACTTTCAAATTGGAGATATTATAATTTAGTTCAATAATGACATAGCATAATTAGTAATTAGAAATGTCTCACTAACCATGTAGCAGTGCACCAAAGGTCAAAAACGACAAAAATTAACTCTCTTTTTGATGGTAACCCGCTGAGGTTGAATCCTCAGGACATTGGAAATAATATGAATAACTTCTGCCATGTAGGTGAACAACTTAGTATCGAAATTCCGGATACCAAAACTCAATCCTGATAGGTAGTTTTAATGTAAATCCGGAAAATTTATCATTTTTAATTTCTCCAATATTACTTCAACGACTTGTTAAAGCTATGAATAAGTTTAGGACGTCAAGGAACTTTGGCGTTGATCTTATATCCAGTTATTTTCTCAAACTTCGTGTGCCGATTTTGGCCAGCTCTCTGAGCCAAATATTCTATCTATCTATCTCTCGGAGGATATTTCCTGATGGTTGGAAAATTGCAAGGGTAGCTCCTGCTCACAAAAGTGGTCCAACTGATGATCAGTCTAATTACATACCCATCTCGGTCTTACCAGTTGTTGGTCGTCTATTTGAAAAGCTAGTTTATGACCAGATGCATGCCTTCTTAACGATAATAAGCTTCTCTATTCAAAGCAGTCAGGTTTTAGGTTGATGCATTCAGTACCAAGTTGCCTATTAAAGTGTACAAGTACCTAAACATAGATAAAGGCAGCAATTTTAGATCAGCTACATTTATAGATATAAACACGTCCTTTGACACAGTAAATCATGAGATTCTACTCAGGAAGATTTACTTATATGGAGTAAAAATAAGGAATTTTGTTGGTTTCGGTCTTACCTTTCGCACAGAAAGCAATGTTGAACGGTAGGTGGGCAAATTTCTACTTTTGAAAACAAAACATGTGTGGTACCTCAAGGCTCGTGCTTAGGGCCCCTTCTCTTTTTAGTATACATCAACGACCTACACCTATCCTCCCATTATTCTGAGGTAAATATGTCTGCTGATGATAACAGCATCTCATCTTCGCCGTGCTCGATCCCTGACATTAACAAACATGCAAAAACGGACCGTCTCTGTTTAAAAACCTGGTTGGAATCAAACAAGCTTTCCCTCAATATCACCAAAACACAAACTATTCTTGTAGGGGGTAGGAAAAAAATTGAAAAATATCGATAAGTCTGAATCGCAAAATTTACATGCCGTCATCGATCAGGAACTAGTTTCGAAGATAAAACACACTAATTACTTGGGGATTGAAGCTGACCACTTTCTAAACTGGGTCGAGCATATTTCTGCCTTGATCAAAAAGAGGAATAGGAATGCTACGGTATGGAAAAAATTCCTTTAATAACGGTTCAATCAATGTATAGAAGCATTATTGAACCACATTTCAGATTTTGCTGTTCGGTGTGGGGGAGTCTGTAGTGCTACATATTTGAATAAACTACAGAAACTATCATACGGCGATGCTAGGACAAGCTACAAAAAGCCCTTGCGATACATCATCTCAGTCACTTCTGGAGAAACTAGGATGGCAAACTATAAGGGAACTTATTGATAAGGAAACTGCAATGATAGTACATAAGTCAATAAATAATGAAGCACCCAATTACCTCACGAGTTAGTTCGAAAGGTTGTCTCAAAATACCATTAGGGAGCTTCGCAATGCTAAGACTGATCTTAAATTGTCTCTTTTAAAAACCTTCCAGTGGTCAGAAATGCTTGTCTTACAGAGGAGCATGACTCTGGAACAATTTAAGCGATGATGCCAAAAATGCGCAAGCTCAAATTAAATTCAAAAAAGTTAACAAAACCTGTAGGCATCCTCTCCCTTACTCTATAAATTTTTAATTTCCGCTTCATTTTGTATTATTGTACGTAGTTCGTATTGTAATTTCTTATTTTTATATGAATGGAATTAGATTATTTATTTTTGTATTATTTTACAGAGCAGTATAAAAATCAGCTTTCAGCTGCATACTCTACGCTGCTAAAAAGTAATTTAAAATTAAATGAAATGAAATGCAAAATTCACCATAACAATACAGCACACTTTGGAAACAAGGTAAACAAACGTTGAACAGCAAAACTAATACAAGGATTTTAGAGGGCTGGTTCCCCCCAAAATGATTAGTAGCTTTGACAAGGGGGTTCGTCCCTAGAAATCAATCTTGTTTATACAGCGTACAGGAAACTCCTGTATTTAATGTTTAAAAACAAGCCTCATTTCGCATCTGCAATGATAAAAACAAGCCTCATTTCGCATCTGCACCAGTTCTGGACCGGATCCGTGCGTCTACACAGAACCTGAACTAGTTCGGTAGCAGAGCCAAACTGGATCGGATAGAGGAGGCCTCGTCTGTACGCAAGGCCTATCCGCCCCAGTTTGGGAACAGATCCGCCCCAGTGTGGCTTGTAGCTAGTGTGGCCTGGTCGGGACTTCGAATCTCGTGCATTCTAGCTATACTCATATAACAATAAATATGTTATAATTAGCGAAGCAGTCATGCTGCAGAAGGATGTTTCTTCACATAATTTAAAGAATTCTGAGGGACAATTTTCTTAAATATTGGTAAAGCTCTTCAGGAACATCGGCTGCCAATCAAAGCTAGACTACACGTTTTTTTCTAAAAAACAAACTTTATGCCTTCAGCATTTATGCATCTTAATTGTTCGTCAAATGCAGCCTTTAATGTTTCTTAGCTGTTTTGTAAATTCTTAAGACTTCCAACAACGATAGCAACCCAGCTTATACAACTGAGATGCAAGAAAAGGCTGTTAGGTTGTTTGAGGCAGGTAATGGATGCTGTTTCTATTTTGCTTCTGCATTGATCAAAACTTTCTTGCAAAATCAGATTTTTTCAAGCTATTTTAATTGAAACTCAGCCTCCTTGCATTTCTCAAATGTATCTTAATTTATGCCCAATTTCAGCAACATTTTTCTTGACATTTTTCCTAAAAATGTCTATTCTAAGGCAGCGTTTCCACGAGACCGGTTCCGAGTGGAACTAAACAATTGGGTACAGATAAACCTTACGTTTCCACGAGACCGGTTCCATTTGGAACCGAGCAATTGGGTATGGATAAACCTTACGTTTCCACGAGACCGGTTCCATTTGGAACTGATGCTCGAAAATTGCGTAGGAGACATCTGCTTAGCAGGTGTTCCAGAAAACAATAGAAGAGCAGATGCAGCACTTCACTTAATTTGCTTCGAACTTCATTTACGTCCTATCCAGACCTATTTGGAACCGTTCCACCCGTTTCCACGAATACGGCTCAATTTGGGACCTAATTCGAAAGTAGACCCAGTTGAAACCAATTAACAGTTCCAAATGGAATCATTCCAAGTAGTACCGTGGAAACTCGAGGCCTATCCGTACCTAGACTGTCATTGTTCCAATTAGAAGCAGTCCCGTGGAAGCGCTGCCTAATCAACAGAAACCAATAGAGTGCCGATGCTTCTAATTGGAGCAATGACAAATGTCACCCCTTGACAACAGGATGCTAGCTTTTTGCCACCCCTGGGAATTTTTGCAGTTTTTATTGTTGTTTTATATTTGTAGATATGGATAGATCTCCTAAAAGTTTGGCTCAGTTCAACCTTGGTCTTTGTGACCTACTAGAAAGTTCAACCTTTTCCTGCACACACATTGTCCATTTGATTATGACAACATAAAGTATGAAATATGCTCTCAGATTTTGTACCACGTGATTCCTCCGATCCACTTCTGCCACCCCTGAAACACAGATCTGGCTACAAGCTTGGTTCACTTGAATGTTTTGTTCTTCATTGTTCATGATAGGTTTTTGAGTTCGTGACTTCTATCGGCATTTATGGATTCTTGCTGAATTCATGACTTCCATCTGGATTTATGGATTCTTTCTGGATTCATGACTCTTTTCGGGATTCTAGATTTCTTTTTGAATTCATGAATTCTGTTGGGATTTATGGAATCTATCTGGATTCATGGATTACGTTGAGATTCATGGAATTGTTTTGGATTCATAGAGCATGTCCGTGATACATGCATTCCTTCTGGGCTCATGGATTATGTCGAGATTCGTGGATTCGTTTTGAATTCAGGGATCCTACTGTTATACATGGAATCTTTCTCGTTTTATGGATTATGTCGGGATTAACGGATTTGCTTTGGATTCCTGGATCCTGCAATGGGACACGTATTCTTTCTGTATTCGTTGATTATGTCGGGATTTTTGCAAATTCCAACTAGATTTTATAAGTTTTTGCACTTGTTATTTTTCCATAGGCAATTTCTTTTTATCAATTATTAACGAAACATACCAGAAGCCCCGGAGGGGTATCTCAGAGGGGTATCCAATGCCTTGAGGCCCTAGGGCAGTTTGCGCTATTCCCCCCTCTCAGTAGCCCTGCACCAAAGCAAGAGTGCCGTCTTCAAAATAGAGCAAAGAGGTCTCTGTTGCAGAAAACATATGAACCACGCCTCTGACCATGCCCATTTAAAAGCATTTATAGCAAGTTTTGATTAGCATACCTTTACTCTCTTCGTCTTTTGTAAATGCATAGCTAAGAACTTATCCAGCTTATGTCCGATAGAGGGAGCTGAGTCCGCAAAAGACTTCATAACTTTTAATTAACATGGGTGGCTGAGCCCCCAAAAGACTTCATAACTTTTAATTAACATGGGTGGCTCAGCCCCCTTGAGCCCCCCTGCACCAAAGTGAAATACACCCAAAATGCTTGCCCTTTACCACATTGCATTATGGGTACCGGTAGAAAACGAGCTTTCAAGCATTTGGTTTGGCGCGCCACATGTTGGGCCTGGTCACGTGTAAATATGGCGGTATTTACTTCGATCATTTCGAACGCAGTTTTATGGAAGTAGAACGGAGTATATGTACAAGACGTAACGAGGAGAGAGGAGTAGGAAGACAAGTTTTTATCGGCTTTATAAATAAAGTCAATGAAGTGCAGAGTCGTACTATCTCTCATGGATTGGTAATTTGTTTGTTTCCAAGAACAATAGCTGAAAATAGCTCCATATTGGTAGCTGTACAGTGCAAAGTTCATATAGGATGGAAGGTGATGGTACTCACGAAAGCTCTTCGCATATAAAGCAGACTGGCTGGACCATTGGTGATGTTATGATGTCTGATTCTTCAAGCCATTTTGGAGTCGGACGGGATGATGATGACGTAGGTAATTTCATCCACTCTCTTGGCGATCAAGGCGACGGTCTTTTAAATGAGGAAACAGTTAATAAGATCACGGAGATTCTAACTCCAGAGCAGCGTATGCTTCTTGAGGAAGAAGTGGCTGGATCTTTGATAAAGAATGCTTCTGAAAGACCCGGCCTAAATCTAGAAACGGTTCAGCCATGTTGTCAAGTGACAGAGCATGCGCAAGCACGCGCCTCTGCAATGCATAGGCCTTCTCATGGCGGACAACTTGATGCCGAACATAGCAGAATTGTGACTAATATTTCACTTGAAAATAGAGAGATAATGCAGCATGAAGATGGAAGCATAGACCCTGAAGCCTTTATGAATAGTGGCACAATAAAGGAAGGGCTTCAGAAGATAAAGCAACAACTTAGCAAAGGAGGGAAAATAGTGGCTCCTGAGGCCGATCCAGGGCCTGCAGTTGTCACGGAGTTCATCGGAGACCACGGGAGTATGGGCTTTGGTGCAGAATTTGATGATGTATCAAAATGCATTATGGAGTCACATGAACAAGATGTGGAAAAGTTAACGGAAACAGACCCGCCTGTTAGGAGATCAGGACGAAAAACAGTAAGGTTGTTTGAGATTGTCCCTCCAAAGAAGTACCGCAAAAAGGAGGGTGATAATGAAGATCAGCGCACTTCAGTGCGAAGGTAAGATACAGTACAGCGTGTAATTTTGCAGTTTGCTTAACATGGCGTGTAATTTTCATCTTTGAATTCCTGTTGACCAACTATTTTACTCCTTTGGACTGCAGATTTCTAATGTGCTACTAAGCCCACGGTTGTTAATATGCTGAGAAGTAAAGAGAGGGCAGTAAATCCATGGATGGTATTGGTACTGGATCCAATAGGTTGCCAGAAATATACCTTCAACATATTACATTTTATGTGTTTATGTATCTGCTTGCCTAGAGAACAGAGCAGACCCCTTTACAAGTGTTCTCTTGTTCTAGTCCCTGTCCTGTCTGCAAATAATGGCAGTTCTTGGCAAGATCTTGTTTATGTAGAGGCAAAAAGAAATGCCTGCATATGTGCAAACACCCATAAATGGTGTCAAATGTGGACATACCATTTGGTTTATTAATATCATTTGATAATTTGATGTATACCTCCATATATCTTTGTGTGCATTCGACAAATGTCTGAAAAAATTATTTTTGCATGTGCCAAAGATTGCAGATTGGGTTCCAGTCATATTTGCAATCTCTTTTTCTGATTTCACTTTAATTAATGCACCTATATAACAATTAATATTGACTATAGGGGAAGATGTTAGGAGGTGGACTCAATGAGTTTCCCAGAAATATAAAAAATCAAATAATTGCTTCCCAAAAATGAAAGTACTTGTCATGCTCATTGAGAATATGCAATGAAAGTGATGGTTTGCTGTTCATGTTCATGGTTAGGCCTAGCATTTGACCTTAGCACCAATGTGGGCCCTACACAAATCATATTACTCATTGAAGTACTCTTTATGTGCCATAAGAACTCAAAAATACCTTGAGCATTAGTTACAAGAAGGAAAGGACACAGAAATATAATTCACAAAAGCCATTACCACTATTAATGATAAGATTACTTGCTCTTTATTTTTTTAACTCCATGGCCCTTTAATTAGATGTGAAGTCGTATTTCCATGCTCAGGGTTGCCATGAAATCTAGGGAAATCAAGGAATTCAGTGAAAATAGAGAATTTTATGTTCAATAAGGGAAACTCAATGGAAAAAGAAAGATGTTTAAAAACTATCATGGAAAATCAGGGAAGTTCTTAGTTTTGTGTTTGATTATTTCAGAGCAGTGACATTCTCTATACTCCATGACACATCCAGTTGAGTGTGACAATGGCCAAATTTTACCATTCAGCATATTATTCTGTTCTGTGAAGTCCTTATGAAGCACATTTCTGTGTTTATGAAACCAAAACTTTTACTGGCGAAAAATAGGGTCAATGTATTCCCAAACCCATGATTGAACATCAAAGAATAATCAAAATAATAATAAGATAGAAAGAATAAGAAAAGAATAGGAAAAGATTAATAGTATTTGGTGGGACCATATCCAAGGAAATGTTGGAATCCTAATTGAGTATTATACAAGTATTAAGGAATATGAGTAGGATTTATCTGATTAGTATCAAGGAAAACCAGCAGGTTTTATCTTGCAATACCAGTGGTAACCCTGATACTGTGACAACCCTAATAAGTAGTATATTAGGTTATTTTATCCTTGTTTGTTTATTTTGATATCTTTGTTGCAGTGGAACACCAGAAAATGGTAAAGACGGAGCAGGCAAGGGAAGTGGTCAAAAACGGGGTGGCACTGAGAAAGTGGAAACTTCACCTCCAAGGAAATCTCAAAGGAAGCAAAAGGAAGAGAAGTTAGATGTGAAAAAGGAAGATAAACAGGAAAGGAAAACTGGAAAAGGGTCAAAACAAACATCTGACAATGAAGAAAGTAAGTTTAGATGTTATTTGGTTATACGGTTTGCTGTTTTATTTGTTTTTGATGAGTGAAGAAACACAAAGCACTTATTACTATAGCTAGATATACGATAGTTATACAATAGCTTAAAATTTAGGAAGCCTTATGTATGTATTTCATTTGCAGTGGCAGACACTGTGACATTTTTTTAGGGGGCAAAACCAAAAACCATATGCCAAGGCGTATACTGCTACTAATTAATCTTTACCATATTTTGCAAGTCTGAAATTATTGCGGGGTAGTGGCTGCTTCCCCTGGCCACCCTAATCGTTGTCACCATTCAGTTGTTGTCTTGCCTTTTTTCTTCTTCCATTGACTTTGACACTGGCAAAAGCTTCTCTAAACATCCTTTGTTTCACAGCATATTCCTCAGACTTTCTTCCTCTGATGATCTCCAACAATCTTCTCTCCTCACCCAACATGTCCAGTACACATTCATTAGAAATCATTTTCATGCAAGGAATCTACATCTTTCTATGGTAGCACCACATTTCCAGAGCTTCCATCTTCCTGCAGCTTGAACTTGAAACCAAACTTTTACAACTATAGAGCAGTGTTGAACATTCATAGAATTTCAGTTGTGTAGCAGTAAACATATCAAATTTAGATAATTAGTGAAAGAGTTCTTTACTTGTTTTTTTTGTTGTTTTTTTGGCTAGGTAGAAGCAATTTTAGAAACTGTGCCCCCAATGTTTCTTAGAATTGTTAAATTTTAGAGAGATGTTAACACTACTTGACATTATCATGTTGCAGAATAAGTATATGTGTAAATTAAGTGCACAGATCTTTATTAGCCCTTATTTTCAGCATGGTATTATGAAGTACGAGCGTTACTATAAGTTGTACATAGTTTACCTGTAAGTAGATGATTGTTTGCCAGTAGGTAATCTCAGGTCTTGAACACTTTTCAGCCTCAGCTCATATCCAAAAACTTACAGTGAAGTAGTAATTCTTCAGCCATGGCTTAGCAGTAGTACCTTCTTAGGCTTTTGATCTATTCAATACTGAAGTAGGTCTAAGTGTCTTAGAACTCATTATGATAAGTAATATGCAGTACCTTCCCTTTTGTATCTTCGTATTAATGATATAGACTAAATGAATGCCTATCTGTTGGTGAATTTAAATCACAATATATGGCATGAAGAGGATGAATAATAGATGGGTGCCTTGTATGTGGTGCTACTGTCATCATTTGGAGTGAAATGGCATTTAGGCATCTCAATAATTGATCCAAACCCAAAATTTTATTAGAGTTATCCATACCACAGAAATAGAAAAATAAAAAATGACAGTGAGGAAGTAGTACCATTATTTTTGCTTTTAGCTGGTTCTTCTCATGCTGGGAACATTGAGTAACAAAAATTTGTCCAATTTGTTTTATCTTCTGTATCCTTCTTTATATAGTTCCACTTGCTGTCAAGTGCTTCAATACCCTACTTTAAACTTCTCCTCCATTTGATTTTTTACATCCACTTCACTTTTTGAGCTCCTTGTCCTGCCCTGATGATTCTACCAGGCTTTTCATTGGAGGGGGAGTGTGATCACTCTCCTGCAGTCAGTCAGGCCCCAAGAGTTTATTTTAAAGCGATTGGTCACATGTTCAGTAATATATATTTCCACTGTTGAGAATCATTATGGTGCATTCCACTCTGCTCACCTGCACTGTTCATCATGCATCCACAATTCCTGAACATGGAAGCCCTGATACTGTTCTATCATTCCTGAGATATGCCTTGCTAGTCACATTCCTTCCAAACTCATGCTGCAATCTTGCGCTATACCTACATCTGTGCAAGAAATCCATATTTATGTTTTTACTGGACAAAGCAATGCTAGAATTGTTTTTGTTGCCATCTCAAAACCCCAATTTCCCCTTTCTTATTTTGCTGATGATGGGACAAATTCAGTTTGCAGTAATCTATTTGTAATGTTATATGGTTTCATCAGCATTAAGTTTCTTCTAAGTCAAGTTTCATGCAAACATTTGTTAGTCATATTAAAATTAATATTGATCTCTATACATGGAGTTCACTTTATTGAGGTCGACAAATATCTAGATCTCATTATCAGGAAAGCACATAATGGGAAAATGCATACGGAAAATGCACTAATTTCCAAATAGACAATATCTCAATCACTATGTACTGGCAGATACTTCATTTTTTGCTATGGATTGAAGTTACCCATTATACTAGGAAGTTGAAAGCGTCCATTGAGTGACTCAATGGTTGTTAAAGTTACAATTGATCCCAGACCTTGTCATGATAAACTCCTCACAAGGGCAGTACACGACTTGCACAAGTTAGCCTAGGTGGGTGATTGGGTGATAAAAGTGTTTGCTTTGTACACACTCCCCCACAGTGTCAAGAATGTACTAGTTATTCATTATCCTTTTAAAGAAAGTGTGATTGTCGCTATATTGTAAACAAAGTGTCCAGAATAGTGGTAAGTGTTGATATTGGGAAAGTGTATGCTACATTACCAAGTTTTCAAAAGTTATGGAAATTGATAATGCAATTTTCCAGGACCTGGAAAGTTTTGGAAAAGAGTAGTTTTTTTATAATGGCTTTGGAAAAGTTTTGGATTCTTCTTTGGAAACATTATAAAATATCCTAGAATGGATATATTTTAGTGTAGTATTAAATACTGTATGTGTTATGTTTGTTCATTTTACTATTTAAGATATAAAGCATAGTTTACCAGAAGACCTTAAATTATTGCAGTGAAAATAACTTTTTCTATTTTTTGTGGGGTTTCAAAATGCGAACAAAAATATATTTCAGCGTTTTGGACATTTGGCAATTTGTCCCATAGGGTGGTGTACACTATCGTTAATAATATTGTATACTTGAATTTGAGTTCCATCATTAACATTTTGAATGCAATAATGACGAAACACCGATTTTTGGCCTATGAAAACATTTAATTTTAGAAATTGGGCCTCGTGATTTTCATACGATTTTCTTAAGATTTTGACGATTTGAGCCTCATTTTCTCATAAACATTTTTCTTATAAAAAAAACTTGTAAACACTTAACAATTAAACCTCAAAATTTTCATTGTCCTTTGGCAACCTCCTCAGTGAGGCTTTGGAACAATTTTGGAAATATTGTGAAAGTAGTTTGCGCAAACCCTGAATAGAGCTACAAATAGCTTCGGTCACATGTATGGGTGGGGTGATAGTTGCTAGGTAATCGACTGATCAATGGGTCGGTCCCAGACCCCTTGAATGCCTATGAGAAAGTAGGGAATGCCTATGAGTACATGATTCTGAATTTACCCGCAGGCATTATCTAGTTATCCTCATTAGAATGGGTAGCCGTGGGATGTTTCCTTCCTTTAATTGGACGGTAACGCATAAGATTCCCCAAATGGGAAGCTCGTCAACAGCCAATCAAGATTTTTCCGCTATGATTCCGTTGACTAAATTGAGATCTGTTGGTAGTGAATCCTGACTTAATGCTGGATTAGCAACAGGATTGCATGCGTTAAATTTGCTGCTACTTAGGATGTTTTGCTGCAATTTAGAAGCTACATAAGTTATGTGTACATCCACAGGCCAACAACAGCTTAGATAGAACCATAAAATTTGCTCGATACTAAAATCTTGAAATTTTACTTTCTTTAGATCTTCTGTCGTAATTTTTAGGCGTTTGGCGACCAAAGTCTCATTGTTTTTCTATTCGGTGACAGTCGGTTTATAGGGATGAGTGATTTCAGTATTAAGTTCATGTTTATGTCTCTGAAGTGAAAGTTTTACTTGTGTTTATAAGCTGTGTTCTTGTATCTGTCTCCTTGCACCTGTGTTTTTTCTTTTTTTAGTATAAGCTAGCGTCTGCTGTCTACCTTTTTCGTTTCTTCGTCTTCTAACTAGTCATTTACGTAATCTAGATTCACAGTTTGTAGATATCCTTTCTATAATGATAAATCCCTTCAGCTGGTATAGTGCTATAGTATGCTAAAGGAGCCTCTCTGGTGACCTCAATGAGGTTACCAGAGAGCGACAGATTGCTTACGCAGGTTGGTATCGAAAGTAACAGGGGAATAGCAGATACTTTAGGCGCGAAGGGATTCCCAGTAAAGATATTTGTAAGGATCCCAAACTACTCACTTACTCCCTTTTATTTCATGTAGTGGTATGAGGCAGGTATATAGCTTTTTTTCTGCAATGCAACATTTTAACATCTTACTTTATCAAGAACTGCTTTTTAAGGACAGAGAGAAACACGAAATATATCATTTCAAACGGCTAGGAAATCGGTATCTGTGTGGCATGGTCTATCCCATCTATTTAGTCTTTGGCCCCAAATAGCAGGGGGGTATAATAAGGAGAAGGGCTAGCATTTTACTAAAAAAGCATACATTGAGGGGGGCTGTTAAAAGATGGGAATTCAATGTTCATTAGACAGTATGGAAGCCTTAGCATTTCAAAATTATTGCAATTAGTAGTTAGCATTGTATAAGTATAAGATACATAGTTTGTTTTGATGTCCTTACTTTTTGTTATTGATTTGTGTTTACAAAGTCAATGCACTTTAATTACTTATCCTTTTTAAAATGTTGAAATCTTTAGATTAGGAAAATGGAGATTTGGGTATTTTTCAAGTTTCTTAGTTGTGGGGATGCTTGATGGACGGAAATGGGTGGTGAAATTAAAAAAAAAACTGCTGTCGGGGCCCCTACTATTCGATGCCACGAGGTACATAACCATGGCACCCCCTCAGACCCTGTAAACCATGGCACCCCCTCAGCCCCTGCGAACCATGGAGCCCCCTCAGAGCCTGTGAACCATGGCATCCCCTCAGACCCTGTCAACGTACCTGCCCGCTCGAGGGGGCAAATATGAGTGTAACACTCTCTGGGCTATCCCATTTATTTAATTTCAATTAGTTTGTGTTATTTACGGAATTACTTTTTGCAGATAAAAAGTCGGAAACACTTAAAACAACTAAAGCAAAAGCTACTCAAGGTGAAACTGAGAAAAAGCCAAGAGGAAGAAAATCCTTAGACAAAGCAAAGAAGGATGCGGATGGTAAAGCTGGTCCAAGTGAAGAAAAACAGCAAAAGAAACCTCGTGGCAGAGTTCCAAAGAACAAAACAGGTAAAAGAATGCAATTCTTTTAGAGTTTTTTGATTCTTGTTCGTCCCTGGTGTTTCGTACTGTGCAACGATGATATTTCTACCAATGCCATTGTTAAAAATAGAGTTTAAAGATTTAATGTTTTAGAAATAAAGTTTTAACATTTCCTCACCTTGTAACAAGGGTGGCACTATAGTAGCGCTAGGGCGCATGGTCTATTCTATCGTAACATACTAGCCCACCATTGGAAGATGAGAAGCTTGCTAACTATATTCTACCCCCCTCGTTTGTTGAGTCAACCCCTCCCCCGTTGGAGAATTTCTGGCGCCACCCCTGCTCTGTAAATCATTCTCCAATCGAAATACACTTTTTTTTGTAAGAAACCCATCATTTTGTCTGAGCCTCAATTTTCTTAACTTTTCCCGAAATTGAGCCTGAAATATTCTTAAATTTTTCTTAACTTTTACTGAATAAACTGGCTAAAATTATCTACTCTTTCGTTATTATTATTGTATACTTGAATTTGAATTCCATCTTTAACATTTTGAATGCAATAACAGCGAAATATCGATTTTTGGCCAATAATAACACTAAATTTTGAAAATTGAGTCTCGTGATTTTCTTAAGATTTTGACCATTTGAGCCTCATTTTCTTATAAAAATTTTTCTTTACAACATAAAACGTGTATAGAATAGAAGAAGTAATTCAATTGAGTGTATGCAGCTGTAGAAAGTGAAATTACCCACTTAGCCTATAGGATTAGGCTTGCTCTCACCATACCTGTAGGTCACACATGCTAGTGTGTTATTTTATCCAAAGGTGCTGGAGCTAAAACAGAGAGGAAGAAGGAAGTCAAAGGGAGACGAGGCAGGAAGAAGGAGGAAGATTCTGGAAAGGATGGGAAGATATCAAGTGGAGAAGAAAGTGAATTAAGTGACAGTGAGCCTGATGATGGGGAACTGAGTGATGATGGGTCTGAGTTTGATCCAGAAGATGATCCAGATAGGCCATGGTGCATTTGTAGGAAGCCACATGGTAATAGGTAAGACAGTTTTGAATGCTAGATGTATCGGAGTAACAATGCAGTTATTGTTATTTACGGGCACAGGATTCCCATTGGGTATTGAGCCTTGTTTACGAGATTTAATACTGCATATTTTCTTTTTAGCCCCCATCTCAATCAAGCTTCCTCTCCAGTAAGCCCCCCTTTCTAGACCAAAGAGGTTTATTAAGCCCCTGCCTCTAGAAAATATTGAATACTACCAAGCGTAAGTAAGCGTTATGGAAGAAAGTAAATTAAGCTTCATCGTGCTCCATAAGCAATATGTCTCAACCTATCAAGAGCCAAAGTCATTCATTAACTTACCATTATGAATAAAAACATTCTATATCAACGGTTACTACACAATTTTCAAATTTTGTTGGCTTTGCTGTGAACAAATGATGTTTAAACTAAACAATATAAATATTTTTCTCTATTTTAAACAGCAAATATTTAGCTAACTATTGAAAATTTTCAAGAAGGTTATTAAGCCCTCTTCTGTTATAAGCCCTCTCTCCAATAAGCCTCCCTCTAGAATGCTTGAAATAAAAAGGTCCCCATGGGGGCTTAATAGAGAATTTACGATGAATTCGTTTTTCGCAAAATAGAAATTGGATTCTTTTTTCAGGATCCTTTTATTTGGGCCTTTTTAATTAAGTTCTTGCAAGCACTAGGTTTGAAATTAGACTTGAGCCTTTGCTTAATCAATTACATTAATTATATCAATAAAGCAATTACACGAGTCAATGGGATCGTATCACCCCTATCGTCACCACTTTAGTGATGCCTTACCTATAAAAGGGTTTTGCTTGAGCTCTTCAGGAGGGTTGCTCTTCAGTTTTACCTCAGCTTCAGCTCAACCTTTAGCTACAGTTCAACTTTCAGGTTCAAAATTTGTCTCTTGCATCAAAGGGTGCGTGGAAGCAGAAATTGTTTTGCAACTGCATTTTCACGCCGATGAGCGTTTATGCCCCATTCACACTGTTCCGCTTGCGAGTTTATCCGTTGTTATAGATATATCTCACCCGTTCACACTGCTCCGTTTTTTTTTCAAAAGCGAGGATTAGAATGCTCTTGTTTGTGGGTCTACACTGCTCACAGAAGCGAAAGGAAAAATATCCGATTCTGTAGCTTTAATCCTCTCACAATCCTGTGGTCGAGAAAAATATTCCTTTTGTGCGTTCACGCTGATCTACTACGTTCTCGCAAACTTCCGTTTTTGTGCTGAGTAGCGTGAACGCTTGCACAAAACGGATATTTATATCTGCGTTTTTGTACAAAAACAGAGCAGTGTAAACTGGGGATTAGTTAATTTGTTTGGGCGATTTTCACCTTCATCTCTGGAGTGTTATCCTTTTCTTGGTCATCATAGATTTATGATTTGCTGCGATATATGCGAAGATTGGTTTCACGGTGATTGCGTTGGCGTAACTCAAGCAGATGGGAAGGAGCTTGAGAAGAAAGGAGAGGAGTGGATGTGCCCTAAATGCAAAAGTACGCCAATAGTTACGAATAGACAATAGCCTTTTGTTATTCTCATTGTAGGAAACAATAGTTATTAGTATGCATGCAATATACACAATAGCTGCACACAATAGGTTTTCACAGCAGGTGTACAAAGTAGCTCTACGCAGTAGTTGTGCACAATAGCTGTGCTCAATAGACGTATACAAATGTACACAAATGGTTTAGAAAGTGGCTGTACCCAGGTTACTGTGACAAACATTTTTATCTAGGTTTTCCTTGAAAATCCCAACAACAAACTTGGGCAAAGCTTAGCTTTTGATGGAAAATGGCAGAAGGAATATTTAAGCAGCAAGTTAAAGCAAATAGAAAACAGATTATTAAAGGTTTATTGATATTTTGTGAAAAAGTCGATATAGCCAATGTCCACCCTTGGCCAACTGTGCAACAGTTGTATGGAGTTACAGCTATAGCAAGATTTGCTGCATCTATGTCCGCCCCATAGGGCGAGATAGCGTAGTGGTTAGAGCGCATGCCTCCCGTGCGGAAGGTCTACGGTTTGAGTCCGACTCGATTCCCTGACTGAATGCTCGCTCACTGCTCACCCAGCAGCAGATGGGTACCTGGTGGCAACATTGGGGAGATAAAGGCAGAGGGGAAAGGAACTGGCCACCCTACCTGGCATGCCGATGGCTCAGGATAAGTTTCCTCTCTAACAGGCACTCCCCTACGTAGGATAGTATACGGGGCGACCTTTTCATTATGTCCACCCCTAGCAGAGCGTTTGTCAGCTGTTGACTTGTATCTTGCTGTCTCCTTACTTCACATTTCCTGATTGGTTTACCTCTTGGTTTTCTCATTTCACCTCAACTTTCCAGTATTCATGTCTTGTCTGTAATTAGTTTTGTTCTGCATTCTTTCATTTGTTTACACTTAATTTAGCAATTGTTTCATGAATTTATATCTTTACTCCAAGATGCAGTCCATGAATTCATTCAATGTTCATTTATTAATTGATTTGTTAGTTCTTTGCTTCTCTTTGATTTCTTTGTTCACTTTCGCTCCAATAGCATAAATTTTATCGTTTTCATCTAATAGTTATGTTTTGATGTATTGTTTTATTTTCAAGAAAAACTGGATGTTCTTGCTAAAGAAGTGAAAGAAAAGGAACGACAAGAAAGACTTAAAATGAGACAAAAAACTGAAGCCAGCTATGACGTAAGTATTTTTTGACTCCTTTGAAAGCCAATATTTTCTATCTGTGTTGATGGTGAAAATACGTTACCCCTTATTTAGATAGCAACAATGTCTGCAAAAAGTCGTGGAATACTTCTTGTGATTTATGCTCAAGATGAACTACAAAATCTCCTCCCCCGTACAACAATGTTGTTTGAAGGTGATACGAATAACACCGGAGGGGGAAATGATGTCTTTGCAAATAGCTAAGGGCTTCGGCTGTCGATGCAATATTGTATGAAAGGGGAAGGGGGCTCACAATTGTCATTTCTGCAGCGAAAATAGGACGGGGGTGGAAAATTCGTAACACTTTTTGGGTGTTCGAAGGACATTTCGCAGACATTGTAGTTCTTCTTTCCTTTAATTGTCCTCTCTTTTCTTATTTATTTTTTCCTGCAATACACGCGCATAGAGGCTTTATAATTTCTAGGAATTCTACCATGTCTTTATAGGAAAATTCGACAGTGGAAATGCGTAAGAAGCTTTTAAAAGCTCTCGAAAAAGAATTAGTGTCCGATAAGACAACAAAGAAGTTTGATAAAGAGGATGTATTAGAAAGTGAAGAAGAAGAGGAAGAAGTTGATGAAGGATTGGAAGAAGCCAAGCTGGAGGGTGATGTAGTTTTTGATGAATTTATGGAGAAAACAACAAAGAAAGTAAAGGTTTGTTGTGTTTAGAATTTTACCAAATTATGTAAGGTTGGCTGTATTTGCAGAGTTTCTTTTATCGAAAGATTCTTCCCTTCTAGCCAGGAAACATTTTTGTTGCCTCCAACCAGTTAAATTTTTGGCAATTTGCCTCCTGAGTATTGCAGGTTTTTTAAAAGAGAGTAGTGGTAGAGTACAAGGCATTTGATGCCTAATATTAGTAAGGCCTCATAAATCGAAAAAATGAAAGTTGTTTAATCTCTCTGTAAATGTAGAAAGTATGAGATGTTACGAAGGGGAATCAAAAATGCCGTGTTTTAGCCCACATAGGGTGCCCACGCCTTTTAAAAGGTCCTATAATATCCTAGAAACTATCCTAAAAAATTCGTTTACAATTCTAAGAATTTCAGGAATATTTTGCTGTTCTAAATTTCTCCTAAATTTTTCATAAGTTGAATGTCTTTTCAGCAGTTATGTTAGTTAATAAATTATTTTTTGATAGTTCATCACAATAAAAATGGTCAAATTATCAATTCCCTCAAATTCTACTGTGATTGTATTATTTTTTGAATAGGCATCATGACTTTTTCTGCTATACTAAACGTATGATGGTCATTTACCCTTTGTATATCACGTCATCTGAGTTACCTTTTACCAAATATTTTCCCAGAAATACCTCAACGCTTACTGAATTTCTCTGTAATATGCAAAACCTCTTAAAAATGGGTGAAGGAAACTCCTCTAGGCTCTCCGAAATATCCTGAAAAAAATTTTATGAGAATAGAGTGGGGGTGAAATATTATTGAATTGAATATTATTGAGTTGAATTGATTTTTGATGTAGAAAAAGCTAACCAAAGAAGAACGGGAGGCGAAAGAGGCGAAACAGAGAGAGAAGGAACTGGAATGGAAAAGACAACTGAAGGAAATGAAAGCAAGAGCCCAGAAGGCCCATCAGATTTCTAAACGAAAGGACTCAATTGAGTCACAAATGACTTTTGATAAGATTTCGCCACAGAAGACATTGAAGCCAAAAGAGGAACATAACACCGTAAAGCAGGAACCTGAGAAGAAAACGGAAAAAGTGAAGAGGGAAATCAAGGTTAGGTTTTCAGATAACCTTCCAGAGAGAAGAAAAAGTGATTCGAGTATGAAAAATGTTGACCGAAAGCGCCCGATTGATGCTGGAAGAAGGGCGTCAAGCGATGATCACAAAGAGAAAATAGTGAAATCTGAGGACTCAGGGAAAAAGGTAATTTGTTACAGTTATATGTTGTGTAAAGAGTGCGATCAAGGAAATAGGGGATTCAGGGAAAATCTGGGAAATTTATATTCAATTATGGAAAATCATGGGGAAAAGAAGTATTTTTAAAATTGAAGGAACATCAGAGAAGTTTGAAGTTTCATATTGTTTCGTTTTGGAGTAATAACTTTTTCCATACTCAATCATACATCCAGTTGAGTTTGACATTCGCCATATTTTACCCTTTCGTCTATCATTCCCTTTTGTGCAGTCCTTGTGAAGCACAGTTCTGTGTCCTATGAAGCCATAAATTTGAATGGCCAGAAATAGGGTCAAAGCTCTCCCAAACCCCATACCATAAATCCTCGAATTAACCCCATTGGGGGCTGATTTTTGCATGGGGGTTTATTCGAAGGGAGGCTTATTTGAGGGGGGCTTAAAAATTTTTCTGGTAGTTCGTCATATTCCAGTTAAACTTATTCTACTAATGGACTATTTCTTCGATGCTGCACATACAAGTAATAGGGAATTTTTAAGGTAGCATTATAAAATACTAACAAGCTCTCAAATAGGTACAACCACATTCTTGGGGGAGAGCTTATTGGAGGGGGCCTTATTAGTATTTTCTAGCTCAGAGATGGGGTTCTTATTCGAAAGGGGGGCTAATTTGAGGATTTATGATTTCTGTCAAAGGAAAATGATAAAATCCTAATTGAGGGTTATAAGAATATCACGGGGGTATCAGAGGCGAATGAGTAGGATTTCACTGAAAATAGCAGTGGAAATCTGGGAGTTTTTGCTGACATACTAGTGGCAACCCAGACGGTAGATATTTATTTTGAAGTTTGAAAACACGAAAGTCAATGACCTTATGAAATTCACAGGTACATTAATCGGCGTGTAGTCCATTCTTTACCATCTGCTTATTGATAGCGCCGCTATTCAGAATTATCACCTGTAATTTTCACTGTGTTTCAATTCATAGTACTTTTAATTGATGTTTCCCAAATAACCTGAAATCTTATCTTTCCTTTGCCTTCCTGCAACCGCTCCCTTCTATCCTCTACACTGGTCTACAAAATGTCTTACGTTTCGTTATTCAACCCATTATTAATCTCTGAGTACTCTCAAGTGCCAAGTAAACAAAGAGGTCCTAATAAACAGGGGTGGTCGGAAAAATCCCGAAATTTAATAAATAGGGGGAAATCAAAATAAACAGGGGGTCGGAATTTCAGAGAAGGCTTTAACTGATTATACAAGGACGGCAAGAACAAATACAGGTTGTCATAAAGAATAAAACTAAAATATATACAGCAGTACGCTATTTTGCCATGAAAATTGAGAGTAAATGTTACTAGCAGAGAAAAGAAATAAGATGAAGGGTTTTTAAAGAAAGTCAATTTCCTTAAAATCAATAAACGGGAGGGTCCTAATAAGGTCCAGGGGGTTGGAAAAAATCGAAAATTAATAAGCGGATGGGGACTTGTATTTGGCACCTGATAGTACAAATATTTGGTAACTGTTTTCCTCTCGCTAGCCGTCAAAACTTGGATCAGTTGGCAGCCATACTGTAAACCCTCAAATTGCCCCCGCTTCCGTAGCCCCCACCCAAGCATGAGACTATTTTTATTCGAGACTCTATTAATGCTTTTATAGGACTATGAAAAAAAGCAGTCGTTAATTAACGAGTAATCCAGTCCTTAAAAGTATCCTATGTCCTGTATGTAGCACCAAAGAAATAGTTTATTGGTAGAAAGATTTCAAATGGAATATGACCAGCTGCAAGAATAGTTTTAAATCCCCCTATTTTTGAACAAGTCCTCCCCTCCAATAAGCCCCTATGCAAAATTCGATAAATGAACTAGCTCCCAAGGGGGCTAATACGAGGATTTACGATAACCGACTCTGTGTGGTAATCACTTTTTGTCACATTTAATATCTCGGTGGACCCAGAGTGGCTGCCAAGAGTCTTTGGTACACCCAAAGAGTTTTATGAGGAATGTTCTACTCACCTCCCATAGCAGTAGTAAGAATGTAAGCCCTCTCCCCCCTCATGCAGCACTTAATTACTAACCGAGTCCCTTCGCTATTTGAAACGGTATCACTTATGTCAAAAGCAGTCACTGGGAAAGGGCCCATTTCGCTTAGGCCAGAAAAATTCAGGGGAAAGTAGGGAAGCTTGGAATGGTCAGGGGACAATAGCGTTTTTATACTGTAGGCCATGGAAAGGATTTAGTTTTTATGATCATGGCAGTATTTGATTTGTTTAGTTTGCCTCTAAAGGTTGTCCTTTTCTTTAACTTTGTTCACATTGTGTTTGCAAATTCTTTATTGTAACTACAAATGGTCTAATTCCCAATTTTCGTGAGCAGGTTCGAATCACCCCAACTCCAAAGACAGTGAAGCCAGCACAACCACCCAAGTTTTGCATCGTGTGTAACAAAGTGGCAATGAAGAACTCAGTTTATTGTAGTAAAGATTGCATGACGAGGTATGGTTTTATTCAGGATTAGCCGCTTACTATAATTATTAAAAGCTCTGATATAGTAACTAAATAATTTCAGTCATTAGAATAAAAACTGATTGAATGAGAAATGAGCAGCTGCAGTACTGTTTGAGTGAGTGGATGATTAGATAAGTGATAGAATTTTTAGTGAATAGTATGAAAGAATACGTTAGGTATGACAGACATAGTGGAGTATCACTTGAATGATTAAATGATGCATTTGCTTATAGTTGGAAAGAGTGAATGATGGAATAAATGAATGAGGAAATGGATGCTTAGGTGATGGAATAAATGATATGGTGGGGGGAATGGATGGATGGATGAATGAATGAATGAACGAATGGAAGAATGAATGAATGGAAGAATGAAAGCTTAGGTGATGGAGTGAATAATACGAAGGAGGTATGAAGGAATCAATCAATGAATGGATGAGGAAATCAATGGATGAGCGATAGAATAAATGGATCAGTGAGTGAAAGAATGAATGAATGAATAAGGGAATCTATGATTGGCCAAAGAAACGAATCAATAAATGAGTGAATGGGTAAGTGAATTAGGAAATGAAAGAATGGATGAAGTAATATATGAAGGCGGGAATATATGGACTAAGAGATGGTTTAATGGATGGATGAACGAATTAATAATTGATGGAGTTACTCAAGCAGAAATGAATCTGTTCACAAATTAAAAGAGGCGTAGATATGGTTGAAATTGACTTTAATGAAAGTTATGACATGTTATTCTCAACAAACATCAAATTTTACGCACAGCATTTTATAGATTATGCTTTTTGTTCTTGAGGATTACACAATTAGTCACACATGTAGGCTCAAAAGAATTGATTTTGAAATTAAAGTTTCATGTAATTTTGCATATTTACGTGATTTCCATTTGTTTTTAAATGTAGGTATGCCTTTAAAGTCTTAGCTCCAAAATTGACATGGATTATTTTAAATGCGATTTGTGATACGCATGGTTCAACTGATTTGTTCATAAAACAGCTGGAGTTTTGCTCTCTCTCTCTCTCTCTCTCTCTCTCTCTCTTGCATTTAAGCCCCCCTCACTCTTAACTGATATTAGAAGTCATTAATTCCATCAGCCTTGTCGAGTATTAATATTGGCAGGGACAATTTTTGAGTCCCCATCCAATGGAGATGCAGGAAACCCACTTGTGTTGTATTTGCCTGTTTCAATGAATGGATGGATGGATAGATGAATGAATGAATGAAGGAAGGAAGAAATTAATGAATGAAGGAATTAATGAATGAATGGAAGAATGAATGAATGGAGGAATAAATGAATGAATGAGTGAATGGAAGAATGAAAGCTTAGGTGATGAAATGAATGATACGAAGGAGGTATGAAGGAATCAATCAATGAATCAATGAAGCACTTATTTCAAACCGAAACATAAACAGTTCTCGAGAAATGGATTCTTATATTTCTACTGTCTTCATTCATGAAAAGTTTGTATTGACATGCCTGGGATGAAAATTTGAGGTTTTACTATAAATTGTCTCATATTAGTTTGTGATTGACCGGCAGTTATTCTTTGGTAATTCCCATTGCAGTTACACAAAAGAATCACTGCGACTTCTAGTGGAAGATAAACTCAGACGACTTGGTGTGAAATCGCCAGAAGTGAAGAGTCCAATCTCAAAAGATCCCACTAAAGGTTCACCCCTCACACCATCACCGACGGATGAGGGTGATAAAAATGAACGTATCACAGTTGTTGAAAGATCAACGAAGAAGATCATAGCTGGAGTTATGGCTCCGACTAAAGCGAATATTTATCAATGGATTGAAGAACACCCTACGTTTGAAGTTTTTCGACCAAGTAAGTTGCATTTGGTCTTTTGTGAATTATGGAGGTGACTGTATTTATTATGTCGGGCAGTAGCACATTCAGCCAATCATTTGGTCGGTTTAATTATCGACTTGTTTTTCAATTAGTACGATAATCAGTTAGTCGACTAACCTAGAGTGCCAAATATTTGTGTATAGTGAGAATAAATGGGGATTGAAAAATATAGCACGTTTTTCCGTTACCACCATGTCCGGATTGGGAATTAAGAAATCCGGTAAATCCATTTCTTACGAGAGTTAATTAACTCAAATCCTGCATACCCTGAACTAAGTAGCCCTAAATCCTTTGACTGGATATACCTCAGAGAAGGAACTCAATATTGAAAATTAGTAATTATGGGTTGGAATACGTGTGATGGGTTTGAAAAGAATTCAAAAACTAGCAATCGAGGGGACTCGGTACTCAAGCGTAGTCAGTCAGTCGGTCGGTCCGTCGGTCAATCGATTACTAATTCCCTTAGTCCTAATACAGGATGATATAGATAGTATTTTATAGCGTTGTTCTTAGATATTTGGTGGAATTCACATTATTTATACTTTTTGTTAACAGCTATTCACCGTTGTAATTATATTTAGGTCCTTGTTTTTTCTTTTCTTTTCTTTTCTACTGAAGTTTATATCGTGTATGTTCGTAGTTAAATAGTTGAATATAAGGCCGCTTGCAAAGCAGCTATGGCTGATGGGTTTCCCTACTTAAACATCAATAGCAATAATGATAGTTATAATGATAGGTGCTGAGTTAGTTAGTCACACATTCTGCAGGAATATCGTTGTTTTCAACTTTGACTTTTTTGATGATCAATATCAGTAGGTCATTTGATTTTTTGACTGCTTGGCAACAAGCATTGACTTGATATATATCTTTACCAATTTTTTGAACATTTTTCGAAGATCGCTAAATTGCCACTGTTCCCTAATCTATCTCGACAGAAGCCTTGGCAGGATTACGTTAGATGCATAAAATTAATATCAGTAAAATTAATATCCATAAAAGTAATACCCATAAAAGTTATATCCATAAATTTATATCCGTACTCTCCCTTGCTTTTGCGCAGCTTCTTCAAAATCTGAAATGCTTAAGGCATCGTCTTTCTATGGCAGTCGAACAAAAGAGAAAATCCTGATTCCTGCCGGTAAAATCCTGTTTTGAAATTGATATTGACAGCATGAGATTCACTTCAAATTCTATGAAAGCGAATTTTATTTCTCACTGATAGCTGATATTTTTGTCCATATAATATTGTATTTTTCCAGTCTAGAGAGTACTAAAATCATGATGCCACGAAAATATATTTCTCGGATCGTTATATTTTGCCGATATGAACTGAAAGAACGTGTGTTTATTCACAGAAATGCAATATGGGCCTTTTATTACAGCGAAAACTTTTCATAGTAGCAAATATATTTTTGGCTTCATTTGCAACTTCAAGAAAATTCCGTCTCAGAATTTATATCGAAGAACAAAATAGTCTAAAGTGTTATTTTATGACGTCATATTTTGGTACTCTATTTCTCTTTTCAAGTTTCCCCATATGAATGAAATTAAAAAATTTTCAATAACTTCTAGCTACAACATCAACTACAAGTGGAAAGGAAAAGAAAGATCTCACTGAAGTTGTACGCAATAACGTGAAAAAATCTTTAAAGGAAACAATACTAACGAGGTAAGCCAGCCTAGGTCCTTTGGGTTTGTGCACAGAATTTATATGATATAGTCTTTGCAGATGACCTTACTAGCTTTTTTTAGTTCATAGAATGGTATTTTAGCTCTTAATCTATAGGGATCCTCTATTCCCCTGATATTGAAGTAACCTGTGATGTCTTTAAATTACGAAAATTGTTGGGCCCCAGAGGGTAATTGCAGTATATTGATATAGCGAGAAAAGAAGATAGGATGACTTGTTAGCAATAAATTTTGAAAGCTCCATATTGAGAGTCTTATTGATTGTATTTGAAATTTCTAAAAAGTTTTCTCAGCATATACGAGAATACTCCTTTATCAGCTCTTCACGCTGCATCGCAGGGTTCGTGCAGCTCCTTGAGCTCTGAAAAGTGCTGGAATTTGAGATGTCTTTTCAAGGACACTTGAAACTCTTTGAAAATTAGAATTTTTTCTTGAAGATTGATTACATTCCTTGAAATCTGTGAATATTTACTGCTTATTTCGTTTACAGAAATAAGCAATGCAAAAATAGTTAAATGAAACATTCAAAAAGGTTGAAGAAGATCATACAAGTAGATTCGTGATATGCCAAGAAATGTCATTTTTTCGACATTTTGGGCTTCCTGTATATTCACGCAAGGCTCCTAAAACATATCTATTTTAGCCCTTGAATTATCGTTGAAAATTCCATCAAAATTACTTAAATTTTCCTATCAAAATCATGCACAAACTCTAAGATTGACTTCTGTAGTTTTGGCCTAATTTTGTAGTTGTATATTTTACTGAATCAAACTGTTAGTGTCAGATTTGAGAAGCATATGTTTAATTTTGAAATATGGCCGCCACGTATCCTTAAAACGATTCCAATGCTAAAGTACTTCTTGAATGAACACTTCTGTCTTTGTAAATACTTAGATGCCGGGATGTTGGAATGGAAGTTGATGCTGATGAAGTCTCGAAAACCTGCAACTCAATCGAAGAAGAGATCGTGAAAATGTTCGGAGATACAGGCCAAAAATACAAGACAAAATACCGCAGTTTAATTTTTAATTTGAAAGATTCCAAGAATCGTGTAAGTACAATTTGATATCGCAATAATATTCTTAATTTTAACAACTTGCTGTAATGGTGGTGTTCCCTTTTAGATTATCTCTTTCTATTATTTACCGAGTGGTGTTTTCCTTTAGTAATTTATTAACTTGAGCAGATTTACTATATCATATAATGCAGTGTAATTTTTACTCTGTGGCATCGAGTATAAAGGGGTTATAGTTAGCAGAGGGTGGTATGTTTGCTAAAATCCACAATTTGGGGGTTTAATAGTTGGGAGGGGTCAGCGTTTCAATGGAAGTATGGGAACCCAGACATTTCAGAATTTTTAGCAATTAGTTGTTAACACTGTATAAGTATAAGGTAAATAGTTTGTTTTGATATCGTTAGTTATGAATATTGATTTGCTTTCACAAAGTCAGTGCGTTCTTCTTACTTATCCTTTTTAAAACTTTGAAATCTTTTTATTGGTAGAATGGGGATTTGGAATAGTTCAAGATTGCTTAGTTAGGGGGCTGTAAATGGAATGGGTGGTGAAATTTTAAGAAATCTGCAATCGGGGCCCCCCTACCATTCGGTGCCAAAGAGTATATGATTTTGCTGCTTGATTTATTTTTGTCATTGATAAATATTTACTTGTACACCATTTCCCATTTCATTTCATTTTAAATTATTAAGGAGTTCTTCAGTTTTACTTAATTTTCAGGAGGCCCTCCGTTGAAACCTTTTAAACTAAAAATTACTTCAAAACTAAAGTAAATAAATAACCTAATTAAACTTCAGATTAAAATATCATGTAAAGATGTTTTCATAAATAATAATGTAAAATGAATTAGCTGATATCTGCACTTGCAGTCACAAGGTAGTTGTAATAAAGCGTACAACCAGCTTAGGATTGTGAGGCCATTTGCCTTGCTGTTCTTTTTGCATGATGCTCTATGAAAACTGCTTAATTGAAGATTGTATGGGCTATTTGCATTTCAGAGCTTATTCAAACAAGTCGTGCAAGGCGAGCTAACGCCTACGAAATTAGTCCATATGACACCAGAACAACTTGCGTCTGCAGAGCTGGCTAAATGGCGCGAAAGAGAAGCAAAACACGTAAGATATATTTCCTTATTGCCCAATTGTTGTTTGTATTTATTATTGTCAAATTAATATGAAATTATAAATTGTTGAATGATAGATATTCCACTTTCCTTCAAGATATAAATGCTATTACTTCATGTAAGGCAAACATTGACTTAGGGTGACCTCGTCTGTTAAGGCGTTTAGAATGGGAGAATATATTACGTAACAAAGAATGCATAATTTAGTGTAACAATGCATACTTGAATTACAGGGTGAACGATTAAGCAATGAAACATCTGTAGCTAGTAGAAATATGAGTATACTGTAAATTCTCTATTAAGCTCCACGGAGGGGGGCTTATTAATTTCAAGCACTCTAAAGGGGGCTTATCGGAGAGAGGAGCTTATAAGAGAGAGGGGCTTAATATAATTCTTGAAAATTTTCAATAGTTAACTAGATAATTACTGTTTGAAAATATAGAAAAATACTCATATTGTTTGGTTTATACATCATTAGTTGGCAGCAGAACAAACAAAATTGAAAAGTTGTGTAGTAACTGTTGATATAGAACGTTTTTGTTTGCAGTAAGTCAATGAGTGACTTTGATTTCTGATAGCTTGAGAACTATCGCTTTCAAAGCGTGATCTAGCTTAGTTTCTTCTATGAAGCTTACTTACACTTGGTGGTATTCAATATATTCTAGGGGGGAGGGCATATTGGAGAGGGGGGCTAAAAAGTGAATTTACGGTATTATTAGTTTATGGATTTCTTGTAAATTTTTTTTAATGAATAGAAAAGGTAAACTTCTCACCTATTGTTATCTAAGTATGTGCATGGGTGATTTGATTGTTCAATCGATAACAGTTTTAATAACAGATACCATCTTTTTAGCCCCCTCTCCAGAAAGGAGGACTTGTTGGAGAGGGGGCTAAAAAGTGAATTTACTGTATTATTAGTTTATGGATTTCTTGTAATTATTTTTAGTGAATAGGAAAGGTAAACTTCTCACCCTTTTTTATCTAAGTATGTGCATACACGTTTTTTTTATAAGAAAATCATTATTTTGCCTGAGCTTCAATTTTCTTAACTTCTCCCGAAATTGAGCCCGAGATTTTCTTAAATCTTTCTTACCTTTTACTGAAATAAACTGGTTAAAATGGTTTTCACTTTCGTTAATACTATTGCATACTTGAATATGAATTCCATCCTTAAAATTTCGAATGAAATAACGACAAAATTACTGATTTTTGGCCTATAAAAACACTTAATTTTAGAATTTGAGCCTCGTGATTTTCTTACGATTTTCTTAAGATTTTGACGATTTGAGCCTCATTTTCTTATACACTTTTCTCTTATAAAAAAAACATGTAAGTGATTTAATTGTTGAATCGATAACAGTTTTTAAATCACTATTGAATTTTATGTATTAAATTGCTATTAAAGTTTCATTATCATAGATATTGAAAAAAATGTATTCTAATTGTTCACAGAATCTAGAGTTAATCAAGATGCGAGAGGAGGAAGAAGCGTACGCTTTGAAACATGCGCTAAAGAAGACGCATAAGGTATGAAATTGTGTCATTTCTTCAAGATGGCGTAGCTTTCATTGACATGTCATTGTCATAGCATTACAGTGACATTCAATATTCTTTCACCTCATTTCACAATTATCCATAATTCTATGAAAAATAGAGTTCTCGTGCTTAGAAACTTTCTTTTTGTGCAGGGTGAGGTTGAAGTAGAACAAGATGGAAAGGAAGACATGAAAAATTTACAGATCCACATTGACAATGAGGAGGAGCATAAAGAGCAGCATTCGGAAGACGGCACTATTCCGTTGCCATTTGAGGACACGACGGAGCAACATAGCTCGCATTTATTTGATTTGAACTGTAAAATATGCACTGGTAAACAGCAGCCTGAAGGTGAAAAACAACCAATTCTTCCGCATGTCTCCACCAGTGTGTAAGTATTCTCCTCTTTCATAGATATCTTTATTGGTCATTTTCCCTTCTGTTTTTATAGTTAATTTCATTATTTTTCTTTGCTTATCAACTTATGCGCTCAGACACTAATTTTCATAACTCTCTTATTGATTCAGTTTTACTTCTTCCATTCATGGTGAATATAAATATTTCAGATCTTTCCTCTGTTAATTTAGTTAATTTTTGCTGCTTTCGAGAGCCTGGCCTTGCCTTGATCCTCTCAATCTTTGCCTGTGCACAGACTCGACGTGTTTACTTGAACGCAGTTTAGCTGCGTTGAATTCGAAATCGTGCTCATTCTTTGTTTATTCTTCTGACTTGTTACTCTTTTGTTTGCTTTAGAATCCAAGCAATCCCAGAAAGCTCGATGCAATCCCCAACGGCATCACCAGAAGAAATGGACCTCAGGCAAAAGTACGTTAGATTTCATTCAGATAGACCACTTTATTACCTTTCATATATGGAGAATGTCAGGGACGTAGGAAGCATTACAAAAGTGAGGGGGACACATGGATTGAGGGGCACCTTGGCAGGGTTTCTGGAAGTAGGATTGTGCACATTGTCTGAGGCTGGAACACGTAATGAAACAGCAAAACACTTTGCACGATGAAAAATGGCTAATATTGCGCCGGTCTCTAAATGTAAATTAGCTAGGGGGGTCTGGGGGCATGCTCCCCTGGGAAATTTTGCTATTAGATCCTCTGAAATCGCTGAAAACGTGTATTTTGCTATTCATTTTGCATCTTCAAAGCTTTCAAGGAGGGCAACCAAGTTACATGAAAAGAAGCACTTTGCCCCGAGTCTTTGAAAAGTGGGGTGTGGCACGTGCCCCCTGTGTCCCCCGGTTCCTACGTCCATGGGGAATGCTAGGCCTGAAAAGGGGAATCCTACTAGAACTCCTACGCATTGGTAGTTGGGCTTTGCATATGTTAGAAATTATCCAGTCAACTGCAGTGCATGTTTTTGTCTCTGCGTTTATGATCATCTGTATTCTTTTGATTCTAAGTATTTATTTACGAAACACCCTTCAGCTACAAATTCATAAAAGAAAAGAATGAAAGATTCCTATTTACAATTTTGTTGATAAAAAGCGAATTCTTTACACCAGGGACCTCCAAACTTTTCCGCTTGAGGGCCGCATAAGTTTTCAAACAGCAGTTGGGGGGGGGGGCCAGAATACAATTGAGGTCCAGATAAAAAAAATGTAAAATAGCAATGTTGCTTTTGTTTGATTACGTAATATTATTTTATTCAGCTACTATTTAACACACCTTACAAGTAAGCGTAGCTAATTCAGCTAAAAACTAATTCAGACCAACTATTAGAGCAAAGCAAAAAGCAAAGATTAGACTATAGTGCAAATGAAAAAAATTTAAAAGAGTACAACTACCAATACAAACACTACATATAAATGCTTGATCACATTTCACATTTGACACCAATCGTTACATACCCCTTTCATTCCCTTTGGCGAACCCTTTGTATCTCCGTCTATCTTCACTATCATTATTTATAGTTGGTGACAACTATAGTTGTTAAAACTGATTCAGACCAACTATTAGAACAATGTAAAAAAAACAAAAATTAGACTGCAATACAAATGGAAAAGGAAATACTTATTTACAAATTAAGCAATGGCATGCTTTGCCATCCCACTTTGCCATCATGTTTTTTAATTTTGTCAAGGTACCAGCTCTATTTATATAATCCTTTAGAGTTTCATAGGAGACTACCTCTAAATGAGAGAGAGAGTTTAGTCCATATCTGTTTGTTTGTATTTGTGGAAGCCTGCATAGTATATGACATGTAAATAGCAGTTTACCTAAATTGGTTTCTAGTTCTCCTGATGTCATCGAAAGCATGGACAGATCGCCAATCCATATTCCATTACCATCAAAAGAGAGAGATGAACCCGTTTGGACAGGCAATGTTATGATGCCAAGCGTCGCTAAATTTGCCGCAAATGCATACCGCATATCTGGTCCGTGCGACCATCTATCAAAACTTGTTCCGGACACGGCCCATATTTACGGCCGCATAACCCATGAACAGGTTTGGGATTATCTATACCAACTGAAAAGTACAGCGCACAAGGTAGGTAGTGTTGTTCAATTTAAGTTGTTCTTTTTTTCTCCAATTTGAGGCATGCTTGAAAGTTCTGTCTTGCATTTTTTGCGGCATTAAGTACATGGTGTCCACTCTGGCTGGAAAAGCTGGAAAATGAGCCTTTTTTCCCAAGTTGGCTGGAAAGCTGAAAAACCATAGGCTTTTCTCCTGCTTTTGCTAGAAAAGCTGAAAAACCATAGGCTTTTCTCCTGCTTTGACTGGAAAAGCTGAAAAACCATAGCCTTTTCTCCCGCTTTGGCTGGAAAAGCTGGAAATCCATAAGTTTTTCTCCAGCTTTGACTGGAAAAGCTGGAATTTTATTTTTAGGCCTTAGAATAATTAGCAGCATTATTAGATGAAAAATGATCTTATCGAGAAATAAGATTAAAGAAGAAAAGATTGTTAAATATCACTTGGGATAGGCCTTCTTTCACCAAGTCGGCCACGGTGGGTGGTTCGTAGATCCTTACCCCCTAGACATGGCTTACTAGAAGACATTGAATTTATATAGGAAGTTCCAACTTATGGTAAATTTACAGGTCACTCAATACTTTGTGACAATAGTCGGACAGCATTTTCAATGGCTGGAATTTCATATCAAAATTCATACTATGGATGGAAAACAATGTGCTTTTTCTGCCAAAAAGGCTGGAAAAGGTCATCTTTTTCTGAAACTTTGGCTGGAATTACAACTTAACTTAGTGGACACCCTGTAAGCAGCATCTCTTTTGCCTAGTTCAGGGATCGTCCGTTATTTACAGAGGAATTGGCAGCAAAGAGAAATTGTTTTTGTGACAAAATTATCTGATAGAATAAGGCTATGCATACACATTGTAGTATAACATCAAGGTTGGGTAGCGTGATTGCTTGAACAAGAAATCATTTCATTTTGGTACCAACCCCTCTGTAAATAATGATCAGCCCAAATCTGGCAGCAGTTTTGAGCTCAGGGAGGTCACATTAATTGATTAGGACATGGCAAAACTATAGCCCTGTTCACACTACAGAAAAAGTTACCCAGGATGAACCTGGGTACAACCTGGGTAGAGGTATCCCACGTAAATTTTGTATTGTAAACGCATACCTATTGGGGCTGAACCCGGGCTAACTCAACCTATCTCCATAAGTAGGTTGAGTTTACCCGGGTTCAACCCGGGTAGGTATGCGTTTGCGCTACAAGAATTTGCGTGGGTTACCTCTACCCAACTTGAACCAGGGCTCACCCAGGGTAACATTTTTTAGAAGTAGAAACAGGGCTTAAATGGTAGGAATTAAGAGGTTGATAGAGCGAAAAAAATTTTTTCCCAGTGTTTTCAATTCCAGTGCTTAATTATACTGTATAATATATTTCAATCTTTTTCAATTTAAAAATATTTATACATAAATTTACCCTTCTGCAAGTTAAAATCTTAAGTAAAGATAGAAAAAATGAAATCTAGTCTAATCTAATGAAGAATCCGTATTTAGGGAAGGGTTCTCTTGTAGGTAGACTGATCAGAGGAGAGCCACCCCCTCCCCCATTTAAAACCCAAAAGAAGATTATATATAGAATAATATTGAAATAGAAAATGCCACAAAACCTCTAAGGAGCAAACCAGTCCTGAAGTATTTGGAAATTAGAATATAACGTAGTATAGGAAATTAAACAGAAGGAAATTAAGTTAAAGGAAAGTTTGAAGGTAGAGGTCAAATGTTGTTGAATGATTGTAATTGCTGAGTGTAATTTGATGAGTAGTTTTAGGCATCTGATCTAGTTCTGCAAAAGGAGAGTCTTGTTAAGAGGATCTTTATTCTGAACCTATAGAAGTAACTATGCAGCGAACTCATTTTAATAACTGTGTAACTTTGTTTACAGACCATCGAAGTTTTGAGGTTTGAAATGGCTGCGGAGGACGAAAAGAAGGACTATGTGGCATTGTACACTTATTTCTACACGAGGAAAAGAATCGGCGTTATCGGGAATTGTTATTCGGGCGTTAAGGATATGTACATTGTACCGATTGCTTCGCACGATCCGATTCCACCGGAGTTGAAGCCCTTTGATGGACCAGGTAGGAGTAATGACCATGAAATATTATTTGCATAGTTGATTTCTCTATTCTAACTCATAATATTGAAGTCCATATGAAAGCACCAGTGACTTTAGGCCTGTTACTCGTTTGAGTGTTGATTACAATGGCCATAAGTGGGACATGAAAAGAGATTTGAAGAAACTCCAATTGTCTCTAGTACGTTAAGGCCCGTCTACGCGATAAAACATCATCATCATACAAAACAGCAGCAAACGTCATCGAACATGAGTTTTTCATCGTGTAGACTACTTCATCATGCAGTCTTAAACATTCTCAACCATGTTGGGTGATTTTCGAGTATTTTGCAACAAGCAGCGAAAATCTAATGATGTTTGGCGATACTCTCTTCGTTAGCTAATCAAGTTCGCTGAATTAGTGCTAGCGCATCATGCTGGTAGGTGCTCGTTATAGAAATGTTTGAGGGTGGTGTTCCACGGCGTTTGATTCTCATAAATTCCTAGGCAGCCACTGAGAGTAGGTTTTGTGCACCTTGAACGTCGTCAAGCACATTATCACATTCTTGTTCGATGTTTGACGCTGTTTTGTATGTTGATGTTTTATCGTGTAGACGGGTCTTTAGTTCAAAGCTACCTTCATTAGTTCAAAGCCACATTAAAACTAAACACTGCTTTGATATTCTGGCCTAGATTTTGCCCCCTCAGGCAATCGTATGCCCTTTTGTTTAAGAAGGGTGTTATGATTCAAGAGCATTTTGAATAACTAGTTTGCTGGTTTGGAAAGAAATACTACCTGAGCTGATAACGGCTGTTTGTTACAGTATGTTGCTCGCTTACTGTTATCAGAACCTGCCGCCTATTTCAATATTCTTTTCCTTTAACTCTTGCATGCCACAAAACTACTTGTACATGTTTACCATGAACGAGCCTTCCCATCCTGCTGCCTTCGAGTACACGATGACAACAAGGCTACTATCAATTGCCTAATTGCCTTCCCCACACTAATTACTTTTTGAAAATTTTTCCAACCCCCCAGCCCTTATTAGGACCCCCGCTTAGTAGTTTTTGCGCAAAATTTTTCAAGACGTGTTCGAAACTGATGTTTTTGAGGAAATCTTGTCTATTAGCAATATCTTTATGCTGCTTACATTCTCACGACCATAGACACCTGATTTGTGAACATAGAGTGCTTCATAGCAGTATCATCTTAGATTTCAAACCATATCGTCTATCCCCCCTCTCTTATTAACTTCTTCTAATATTTCCAATCCCTCCCCCGCTTATTCCGACCCCCCAGCAATTAGGCCCTTAGGAACAATTGAGGCTTCCTTGTTCCTCCAAGATAACGATCTCGCTCTAATAGACTTCTATATTCCTAGGAATGCCCGACCCCCGTCCTCACATGCTGATTGGCATCATCGTTCGCACAAAGCCGATCGTACCGAACAAACGACCGAAAACGAGCCATCACGAGTCAACTGAGCATTCGCACAAAAAGAAGAAGCACAAACACAAGAAGGAAGAAAAGAAAAAGTACGAGGATATTGTTTTCGGAAAGCAGAGAGCAGGCATTGCTTTGGAAGATACTCCATCCGAATCCGGGGGTTCTTATACTCCGTCGTACACCCCAGACGTTATATCACCGCCATCGCAGATCCCTGTGTCATCTGCAGGTGCGTCTCTAGCTGACGAGAACTTCTTGCTTGAAGAAAAGCTTGCTGAGCAAAAGCTGGCTGAACAGAAGAAAGAACTGATGAAATTAAAAGCTGAGGTAGTTTTCTTTTCTTGTCAGGGCTCTTTTCCCATTCGTATGTAGCGAAGACTGTTGGTCTCTGTGTAGTTGGAGGAAACCTGTAATCATTAGATCTTGGACATGCATGGGGTTTTGCTAAAAGCATTTCATCTATTGTCTGGCCAGGCAGAGTCCAAAACAAGCCAAACATTCCTTTGGTCGCATGTTCTTTACGTCATAGCTTTCCTCATGAAATCAAGATAATATTTCCTATGACATCCCTCGGCTTTTCCTACACAGCATCGATTCAGTTGCATAAATTAAACTTCCCAGAAACTGGTGGTGAAATTACTCGCCCTTCCTCTAAACATATGCTCTAAAACGTGATAAACAAGCGGAACTTTCCTACAGCTCACAGCCGTAAAGTATTGACTTATTCCTAATTATACAGTCAGGTGCAGCAGATTATTGCATGTTAAAAAAGAGACAAGTTGCTTTTTGTGTTTCTATTTTGCCTTCGTTTGTAACAGTAATAAACAAATTTTAGCATGTTGTTATTATTGAAAAAGATTCCTCCCGATTGATAGCTTTCATAAACACGTCAAGAGCCCTTGTTTGATTCAACCCTATTACCATTCACTTTGTGGAAGAGTTATTGTCTGTCGGCTATGGTGTAGAGGGACGCGTGTTTTTTTCTAGTGCTGATATTGTCTCGTGAATTTTGTAGATTCGAGCGCAAATCAACGAAAACAAAGCCCTTGGTATAGAACCTGCGCCCGAAAGTCTTTTGGAGACTTCAACTATCGGTTCACCGTCATCCATACAGCCAGTTGATTCACAAACACCCTTATCTTCAATACCTGGCTTGAATGCGTCAATTTCAAGTGTTTCATCGACCATCTCAGCAACTCCTAGTAACTATTCTGCAACCTCTTCAGCCGCTCTCAGCTCTTTTGAAATGCATGGTTCGTCTTCAATTTCATCTGACCAAGGTAGATCTAAGCATGTTTCCGGATATTCTGGACCGGAAATTACCACTGCCAGCCAGTATAAAGTGGAAACAATACCATTGATCTCGGATACTAGTTCTGTTGCGCCTGTGAAAGCGGCCACTCCAGTGTCTGCTGGTTTATCTTCCCATTCAGATCTAGACGTGAGCATTCCTGGTCTAGGAGATATAGGCATGCTGCCGACGACCTCGCAGAGTGTTGTAACGGAGGAGAAAAAAATAGCCACGGAGGAGGACGAGCCTTACGATCCCGAAGACGAACTTGATATTGCCATGGAGTCAGATGCAAAAGTCGATTCTAAAGAATTTACGAAAAAAGATGTCGCCCGCGGTGATAAAGCAAAAGCTGGCAGTGGTGATGAGCCGTATGACCCTGAAGATGATTTCGTGTTGGACCTGATTGAAGATATATCAGTGCCAACGCCTTTGAAAAAGATTGAAAAGCCGAATGTAAGTTGTTCCCGTCTTGTTTTATTATAAATTATTCCTTGATTTTAATATTTTTGAGTACAAATGTTTATTATAGAACTGAGCATTGTATAAATATCAATTTGATTTTGAGGAAAAAACCAAGCATTATTAGTAAAGGAGGATCTTTGGTGGTCTTAGAAGTATTCTCGCCTATGTTGAACGTGTAGACCAGCGATTTCCGAAGTTCTTTTCGGCCTGGGCCAAGTACAGATGAATAAGAGAGTGCACCCTGTCACACACTACAGCACGAACTGTGCCTAGAGATTTTCTTTAGGTGGTGCACTTATCTTCGGGGTGGAGCGTCTTGCTAGCATTCGACCGATTTACATTCCTAACTTTTTCATAAGTTGAATTTCTTTTCCGCAGTTATGTTCGTAAATAAATCATTTTGTGATATTTTATCATAATAAAAATGATCAAATTATAAATTCTCTCAAGTTCTACTGTGGGTGTATTATTTTTGAATAGGCATGATGACTTTTTCTGCTGTAACAACCGTATGATGGCCATTTACCCTGTTTACATCATGTCATCTGAGTGACCTTTTATGTATTATTTTCCCAAAAATACCATATCTGCACAACCTCCTTAAAATGGGCGGAGAAGTATCCTAAATTCTGCTAAATAACCTCAAAAAAAAAATTGATAAAAAGAGAGTGTGAACCCTGATGTATTAGCAGTTAACATACCTTTACGCCCACTTGGCTATGAAACTAGTTATCTGTTTACAGAGTTGGAAATGAGAATCATCGTACAGTATTTTTGTGAAGAACCTAGCTCCGTAATTCTTTATCATTTAGATCATAAGTTAATTATAAGGTTTCCTCATTAAGTCCTTAATTGTAGCTGTATATTCAATGGTTTTGAAATAATACAGAAGCTAGAAAGACATTTATATTCGGAAGTTTTCTACATATCGTCACCCAAACAAAGTCAAAAGCAGAAAGCAAGAAGGGGTGTTTGTACATGTAAAACAAGAGTGTCGATTTATGAGTAGATTTTGAACAAGGAGGCCATCACAGACTGGGGGGTTTTATTGTGCCATGCCTTATAATGATCACTTTGATTTCCACACGCATTTCTCTGCAAGAAACTAACTATCTCACCGCACGTTTTTATTTTGTAAGAAAGTTTGTTTCGGCCATTATTTATCATTTCTTAGCTTTCCTCACTTCCAGCATTACAAGTTACTCATGACTTTCTTAGCTAAAATTATTAAGTTCCGCTGTTGAACATGCTCATTAGAGGAAATTGACAGCGTTTTCATACTTAAAGGCCGTTCATTATTTATGCCTCAGGTTGGCACTGACGAGAAATGTTTACTTGGGTAATTATTTTTGTTATCCAATCCTGTGCAGTTTTAAGGTAATAGTTACCCAATCAATATAGAGCTATGAAAATTATCCTACCCAGCCTTTATAGCACAAAAAATGATTTGCCCAACCTTAAGGCTGCCTAAAAAGTCATTTGGCCATCCTATTACTATTCAGCCCCAACGTGAAGCATCACTAATGAGCTGTCCCTTATCCTTTTTAAAACTTTGAAACCTTGGGATTAGTAATATGGATGGGTTGGGTTTTTTTCAAAATTGCTTAGTTTGGGAGGGTGCTTAATAAATGAAAATGGGTGGTGAAATTTTTAAAAATCTGCAACCTGGGACCCCCTACTATTTGGTGTCAAAGAGAACTCTCCCACTGTTGCCGAAGCGTTTTTCTGCACGCCAATGATCAGTGTATTCTAGTTTCTATTCAGTTCACCACACCAGAACGCTCGTCCAGCCCGTTGTGTTGTGATGCTGACCCCCGCAGACTAGGTCAAGTTGTAGAACTACTGTCAATACAACATAAACGCCATCCGAAATCTTCAGTTTCTTACCTGTTTGGCTGCAAACTACACCTATCTTAGATTGTAGGATCACCTCCCAGAAAAGCAGCGAAGCTGGGTTGTTGTTTTGAAGTAGGTGGAATGTGTGGAAGCAGAAGAAATGGAAATAAATTCATGAAATGGAATGAAGAAAAACCAAGTGCTCCAGGAGAGGCTCGAACTCTCGACCTTCGCATTTCTTCGTCAATACTGACTTATAAGTACGACGCGCTAACCGACTGTGCCACTGGAGCTGATTGTTCGTGAGGGGAATTCCCTTATCATTTCGTAAAGCTTGTATTGCTTGGCTGATGTAACCGTAACTTCGTATTTTAGTACGGATACGTACTTTTTCTTTGAACCTCATATGAGTTTTAATAGTTTTTGGCATCTCACAGTAAACCTTTCGCGACCGAGAAAGAAAGCCATTTCTTAGCTCTACTCAACAGAATAATGTTTTTTTCTGCAGTGTTACAATGATAATGGAGTAGCCGCCCATAGCAATTTGTTGACACTTTCTTGTGCCAGTTTCTGACATTGCGACTACACCAAAAAGTTTGAAAAACTAACAGATTTCAATTTGAAATACTTTACGCATTTAGACAAATTCTAATGCAATGTAGTTGGTTAACGAATGCAATAGAAAATGCCAAATACAAAGATGGGTGGGAATTTAATTGGCTGGATGTAAAGTTTTTAATCTCCTTGAGTCATGACTTATAAAATTCTACATGGTCTGTGTCCTGACAATCTCCGTCATAAATTTGTTGAAAGATCCATGATTTCCGAGTATGGAGCGAGAAATTATTTGAGAGTTGCAAATTCCCAAAATTAGGCTAGAATATGCAAAAAGAAGTTTTTACTTCTCGGTGTCAAAAACTGGAATGATATTCCTGGCAGCATCCAAGAACAAGAGTCACTCGCTCGTTTCAAACTGAGATTTAGAAAGTACTTTCAGAACCTGCAAGGCCCAAACATGACCCCCTGGTAGAGCAGCAATTTTATTCCCTTTACCTTCCGTTCTTTTTCGGTTACTGTAGCTAAATATTTTTTTCTTTTTCCTTTTAATTCTTGCTGAAAGGATGTCCGTGTTAGAATATTAATTGAAAAAAACTGCAATGACTGAAAAGTGAATAAAGACGCCCTCGAATACAAGCCGCGCTCGAATACAAGCCGCAATTTTACAAAAAGACTATTAGAAGCCGCGGCGTCAATTCGAGAAAATACGGTACAGAACGGGTCACAGAATGGTATACGGGCTATGCGTTGAATAACCTTGTAGTTGTGGCGTCGCATGACCTCTTTTTCTGGGGGAGGGGTGTGAAGCAATGATTTACCGACAGCAACTGCTAAGGCTTTGAATTTGCCGACAGAGGTGTGAATTTACTAACAGATGCAGTTTTTTTAGCAAGACTTCCTTATGTTTATGGGGTGCGTTGAGGCATGAAAGGGAATTTTCAACACTCTTTTGACTATGTCATGACAAAATATGCATTCATTTACCGGCAAAAGTAACTCAGTTTTCATTTACCGACGAGATCATCGAAAGTTGGAGGTTTCACTTCCCACATACTCCTACTAGCTCCTGCCTGCAGTTTACGAATGAGATATTTACGTCATTAGGTGGAGCACTTGAAATCAGAGAAAAGAGTACTTAAACCGATTGGTTTACTTTATGGAATAGATTGATAAGGCCGATCTTGTTGGTATGGAAGGGGCTATTGGCACGAAAACGTCTTTAAATCGTCTTAATTATTATAGGTTTTTCTCGTAATCGAGCAAAATTTTTCTTAGAAATTGCTCGAAAATCTCCTTTTTTCTCCTTAAAAGTCCTTAATTTTTGAGGTAGAAAAAGCGTGGGAACCCTGCTATAGTACTAAATATGCAGTGAAAAATAAGGATTAGTACTAGAATGTGACCATTCGAGGTCAAAGGATAAGGGACTTTTGGAATTAGGCCTTGGGCTAGGTTCCTTTTAAAAAAGTGTGCATGTGTTGTGTTGCCTTGGGTACATTAAGAAGATATAACTCGTAGGCAGAAGAATAATATCGAATAATAGTCCAATTTGGAAGAACGCTAACTGTTTTCTTCTATGTCTTTCAGCTACCATTTCCACTTGAAATGACGAAGAAGCCAGAAAACAAAATGCCAGAATTGCCCCCAATTAAATTGCCCGATAAGGTCACTGACCGAAGAGCAGCTGGAATGGTAACTGGCAACACCCCTGTTGATCCTCGTTCGAGTGTCAGCCCTATGGGCCACGGAACTTGGACACTGACCCCAACTGGTACACCCAACACGCATAGTCCATCAACAAGAAACTTGACTAGCCCTACAGGCTCAGGCAGCCAGCTTACTAGCCCTACATTGCAAAGAGCCACCGATACTAGACCGTCAGTTCATACTGGCTTTGAAAAGCCGGACAGTATTTACCACCAAGACCATAGCAAGCCCGATATTGCAGCCTATGAACGGCCACAAAATGCCGCCCAAGATGGGACGCAGTCAGTACCAGACTACTGGCAACCTAACCATGGGCAGGAACAGTCGTATGGAGCTTACAATCAGTATCAGACGTCGGGTGGACAACGTCCGGGAGGCACTTATGAAAATGCATACGGCGATAACTCCTATAATCAGCACTGGCAAAGCGGACAAAGAGCACCTGATTCGTCGTGGCAGGGTTATGATTACAATCGTCAGGGAGAAAACCGTACCTGGGAAGGCGGCGATCACGGTTTCAATGCTCCATGGAGAGGAGATTACTATGGAAACCAGGCGTACGAAAACTATGAGAATTCTTCATATCAGAGGACGCATGATTACTCGAATTATGATAACTATAATAGGAGGGACAATAGGGGACGACCTTGGGACGGTTACGGAGGGAGAGGGTATTATAGAAATAGGGACAGAGGGAGAGGTCGTGGTAGTAAATGGAGGTAGTATGATATAGTCACGAGTGTTAATCCATAGTTGTTTTGTTATGTTTTTATGTATAGATATTAATTGCTTTTAGCGTTGATTTAGCCCTTGCATTACATACATGAACGATGATGCTATCTTCAATCTTGCTATCCTTCGTTGGACGTGAAGAGAAATAGACCTATGGTGTTGAATAATTTACATACAAAGATCACGCCATTTCTTTTGTATTTAGTAAACAATAGTTGAATAAAAAGGAGTTGAGTGGTACTAAAGGCTGATTTCCACGAGTCGAATTGTTCAGCGAATTCGCCACGAAACTTAACTACGCATGCACAGTTTGAGTAATTTGCTTTCACAGTGAGCGCGTGAAAAAGTAGAAACAAGTTCTACTTTTTCGTGGCGAAAAGCTTCGCATGACGCGTGAAACCAAGGAGAGTGCAGGAACCACTGATACTGATGATCGTGTAATCTTAAATCTCTCACTAGCAAGTGGAATTCTCCTTTCTTGGTACGGTCTTCGAATATCTTTCTTACCCAAGCACTTTTCTTTGAATTCTGCTTTTGACGATGCAATAGCATTAAGTTCAAAATGAGAATTCTCTTTCTCATTAACAGCAGTGTGTTTACGTTTGGAGTCATGATGTAGCTTATCAGTTACGAAAGAGGCGCCAAAATTCGCTTCTGCGTGGAAATCAAAAAACAAATTCGCCGACTAAATTTTCGCGGCGAGTTCGCTGCAAAATTCGCCTCTTAGAAATCCGCCTTAAGAGATATTAGGGTCCATTCAGAAAGTACGTACGCTCTGGGTGGGGGGAGTACTCAGTAAATCATGCGAAAGCGTACAAGGGGGTGGGAATCTTGAAAAGACTTGCGTAATTCGCATTGATTTTACACAAAACTGTGATAATTTTAGACTTCTCGGGTGTGTATTGAATTTTACCAACTTTGAAAATAGTGATATAAACAACAGATTCACATATTTGGACGAGAGAGGCTGGTGACTTAGAGAGAATGTGCGCCTGGGGGTGCCGCCTCCAAAATGAAGAAAAGCTTAAAAGGGGGAGAGGCCCAAAAATCGATAGGCATTGAAAGTGCGTACCTTTTGAATGGCCCTTAAAAGAAAATCGGCCTAAAAAGGGTGTTGACAAAATGAAGCTGCAGACAAGTTAGTTGTATTCGTACATTCTAATACAACGTACGGTACTAACCCACCCCCTTTAATGACTAATCAGCTTATTCTCTCTAAGGCATTCTAGACCATTGTTTTGCCAGCGAATGTCAACTATTAAGGACTAAGATAGGCAAAGTTATATACAACAATGGTCTGTAAAAGATTAGCTATTTAAAAATTCCTTTGGTTATAGTTTTGCAGTATCGTCTACAATTTTATGAGAATCCAAAGTTCTATCACTTTACGTCATCACAAGACTTTATTCAGGCCCATCTCTCTGGGTCCGTGACATTTTTAGAGGCACTTGGTGAGTTTGGTCAAACGATAACTTACTATTCTGGTGTAGGTCGGTATTTGGAAATAGGAAACAGACCCAAAATATGACAATATATAGCCACTTCAATACCAATCGTTTTGGTGGATGATTTCGTTTGAGGCTGTGCCTCCCTACTATTAACAATAGCTTTCGCATTATTTAGCTTAGGAAAGTTCATGCTAAAACTTTCTGGTCTATTCTAAGAGCTTAGAGTTTCTTATTAAGCAGCCTGCCCAGATCCTCAGTGGGTGCAGGGACAAATGAAACAGTGTGTGCATGATGACTTCCTTGTAAAATTGCAAGCTGGCAAACTAGACAACTAGCCTGAAGGAGAATCCTCTTGAATTTGTTATTTGACACTGTACTGTTCTCCCAGGACACATTAAATGCAAACAAATAAGAATATTCAAAATATATTTCCAAACAAAACGGTAGTTTTTGCAGCCTGAGTCATTCTTGCCCCAGCTGGGTGCCACTTGATTCACACTGCAAAGTGCTTGCACTGCCTCTTACGGGGGATCAGGTCATCGCATATCCCCAAGTGTTGCTGATAAATCACAATGTACTTGCAACTTAGTTTTAGAACACTGAACTGGTTTATAGGTACATGCTATCTTGGCCTGCAAGCAGGTTATTGCTATTCCTTCTGAATTTTGTATGCATAGGCTCAACATCATATACCTAGTAATGCATCTAATTCATTAGAAAAAGATATCTATCTACAAAAGTAGTTGAATCACACTATTGCCATCAATTAAAATGAGACTTGTACATGTACACCATGATTTGTGACTGCTCTATCCTTCTAAGTTCAAATAGCTTGTCTTCCTTATGTCACTTTATCACTAAAACCACTACATCTAATATAAGAGGATTGAGCATCAATCAAAGATGAAAGTTAAAACTCATTCCATGTTTTGTAATATTCTGCTAACAATAAAATTGAAAGTACAAATTGACTAATTTCCATCATTCTAAAAATAATAATGCCAAGAAATATGTGATTATAATAGGTCCAAGTGCTAAGGTAGCAAAATCTTATACAGTTGTGTACTAGCACAATTATGTGTATAGCAGACCAAGATTCACTCTCCATTAATTAGTACATCTTAACAGGAACCCTTTTTCCCAAATATTTTTGAGACAAGCCTACAGCAAACCTATGACATACTACAGCACAGCATTATCAGTGTCTTGAATATTGCTCAAAGGAGGGAAGAAGCTACACATCTTGAGCAATTACAAACACATCATTGTGCAAGAGGTAATTTTGAGAAGGATAAAATCTTGGAACAAGAGGATTTATGAGGTAGCACTCTTCAAAAAACAAACATGGTGTTCATGTTTTGTGGTGAAACTTATTCACTGGGAAACATGAAAGTCATATATATATATATATATATATATATATATATATATATATATATATATATATATATATATATATATATATATATATATATATATATATATATATATATATATATATATATATATATATATATATATATATATATATATATATATATATATATATATATATATATATGACATTGCTTTTAAAGAACTGTTCACCTATTTAAATCCTTTCTGCAACATAAGTGCCACTCAAACTAGTTCTAGTGACCAAAAATGGCACATTCAGCACCACAAAATCAATGGGATTTTATGCTAATGGTGCGAATTGAAGCTTAATGTAACAGTTTAGGATAGGGCTAATACTTGTATCAAGAATAGGGTTATATGTCATTCCCTACCTCAGAAAAAATTATCAAAATGTAGTAAATTAAATACAAAAGCATGTATAAATAAATGCAGATCCTTTTAAATGAAAGTTATAACCTACAAAAATACTTAATAATTCAGTTCAAAAAGTTCTGGGACTCAGTCAGCAACAAGTCTTGCCTGTGCCCATGCATTGCGGACAATTCGTTCAACCTTTGCTGCCTCTGGATGAAGTAATATATGAGGTGCAGTGAAGGCACCAGCACTTGGGTCCCGCTCTGATGCTTTTGAATCTTTGTCCTCCACATACATTTCAAGAGCATGTCTCTTGCAGCAACAGCAAAAAAAGAAGTTTTCTTTGAGCTCAAGATCTTTGAAGAATCTGAAGTCCATGTACTCAGTGGACACTGGAAAGGGCGTGGATACATATTTAACAGGTTCACTAATAAACTGAATCACTAGAATCTTAGTAATACCAGGAGTCAAAACTCTTTAATATAATTTCTCAGTATATGATGCCACAAATTAAATATGCAGAAATCTAAATTGGAATCCATGCCAGAACATGAAACCACATATATCAAAGGGCATAATCTTGAGTCACAAATAAACTTCTCTCCAGCTTGTCAATTTTTTGAAAAAATCTACCCAGAAAATCCTTATTCCAGACCCCCTGATTAATATTTTTATGTCTTTTATTCTATTGAGTATCAGCTAACACAAGAATTCAAGTTTATCACTGCTTATGTTGGAAGACTTGTAAAACCCATCCAATAAGAATAACGACTTAAGAATTCCACCCACACTTTCTCCAACTCCTACCATATATTGGGATTTCAGGAAATTTCCAATCACCCCTGCTATTCCAAATCCCCTTTGCCTATTTGGGACTCAAATATAGAAAAATTATAAAATGTCCCCACAGGTCCTAAATCTATATTCATATTTCATATTGAAAATAAGTAAAATCAATTAGCTTCAGAGTAAACAGAGGAGTGAGGTAGCAATTACAACATCACAGTAATTCTTTACCTGTGCCAAAATGCTTTCTAAATGGTGGAACTTCACGATAGAAAACACCCTGTGCTGTCACCTTCCAATATGTTCGTGTAATACAACATGGGCAGAGTATCCTTCCAATTCCATGACAACAGCCCTTACTGTAAGCTGTAGACACAAACAAAAAGGAATTTAGCTATCTACTTGTACCATTTGTAAAAAATAGCACAAATAGTATCAAATTTAACAATAGAAATTATTATTCATATAAAAATAGTGAGTTCATTTCCTTATCCACTTCACAAGAAAATATCAATGACTGGTCCTACCCATCATTATTGATTTTCTGGCAACAAAAAAAAGATAATTGCAAGGAAACAATTTAATTACTCACCAAAACCAGTAGCTGGAGTTTCCCCACTCCATAAAGTTGCGCTGGTTTCCAATTCCTTTTTCTTCTTCTTTAAAAGGCCAATCATATCTATTAAGTAGACTCTGTCTCCAATTGCATGCACACCCATTTCCTTCAAATGGTCCTAGAATGTCAAAGTAATTTGCAAATACTAGGTGAAAAGGTAGCATAATTTTATATGGTGATTGTGGTCTGGGCCACAGAGAGAAGTCAAAGTCCCCAAGGCAAAAGAGAGCAAGGAGGCCCCCTGAAGCAAAGCAAGCAGAAAACTTTTTAGGTTTCAAAATTAATTTTGGAAAATTATTGCTGGTTTACATTATGAGGCCCACAAGACCTTGAACAATGGGGTGTTATGAGGCCCTGGGGCAATTTCCCCCCTACCTCCTTTTGGTGGACCAGATCATGGTTATAATGGTTATTATGATTAATGATGATAATGGCACTAGCAAATGACTGGGGACTTCCACATGGTGGCAACCAAGTACTGACAGACAAAGTTGTCACAAAGCTCCTCTGCCTTGTGAGAACTGGTGAATCTAATAGCTTGAGAAGCATACATAAAAATCTCCTTCTTTCAGGCTTCCTGTATCTAATCTACTATTATTCCATCTGACAGCAGCAGGCTGAAAGTGTATTCCACCTGTTCAAATGATTGAAAATAGAAAGATCAACATGCATAGGGAGGATGATGATGAAATTTTGTTATGTAAAAGTAGGAGGGGGTGGGTCTTGTGTCATGGAGCATTATAAAGTAAGAGGAGGGTCTGGAAAATGGTAAAATTTGTGCTACATAAAAGGTGAATGACCCCTGGGGTAAATCATGCCCTTTTAGAGGTGACATATGACTACAAGAAAAATATGAGGACATGAATCTGCAATGGCTTTTCTATAACAATTTGGTTTTAATAGGAAGAGAATATACATTTGTGCTATAGTAATTGCGCTATACACCATAAGGACCTCAAATAGGGTGACTCCATGAAACAATTATATTCTGTACTAAATCAGTAGAGCTTGATTTCTCCAATTCTTCCTATGTATGAATTAATATCAAATTTGCATCTTTCTCCTTTCCAATGATTTTCATAATTTTCTGAAAGAAGGTATTCAGCTTCAGGATATGCGAGATTAAATAATGTCAAATCGTTACAAATATTAAAAGAAAGACTTTTGTATGAGAAATACAATAGGCAGCACTTCCAAACACTTTGACAATTGCAAAATTAGATTTTCTCTTAGGTTTTACTATTTACTATGAAACTCTTAGGTTTACTATGAAGAGAAGAGACAATTTTACAAACAAATAGCCTTTAAAATGATGTCATGTCAGCAACAATTTTGATGAGTTTTCTTTTTTCTAAGCATTTAATGATATAGTAGTTTCCATATCTCAAAATCACAGCTTTCACAATTTTTCACATGTTACAAAAGCATCATTGCTGAGGTATTTCATTATTTTTGTGCTTTATTTGTTATGGACATTACAACATTGATAGTGGGTGTGCACCTAACTTCCAAGATTTAGAGTTATCTGGCTGCCTTTACCCAAGAAACAGGCTCCTTTAGTTGTACAAAGCCAAAGATAGCAAGTATTTCATTCTAGTTGGCAAGTAGCTGCTAAATTGTGACACCACCTCCATTACCAAGATCACATACCAGGAAACAGTGTGAAATGCCAAAAAATGATGCAAATAAGTACAGTGGAGTCAAGCAAAAAGGAAAAAGAAGGGAGGGATCAAAAGAGAAGGCAATGAGCAATAATGACAAACAAAAGAAGCCACTCACAGACTGAAAAATCAAAAATGTGTAGCTGTATATTGAAGAAACAAGAAATTGATAAATTGAAGAAGCAAAGTAGAGAAGAATGCAACCCCTTGGTGGAGCAGTAGCAAGAGCTCTAAGGTCACTTCAAGACAGCTAAAGAAAAAGAAAAGTACTGATTACAAGGCATTCAGGGAGAATCAAGGGGATAAAGAAGCAGCATTTTGTAACAGTAACAATCAATGGTCAGTTTATAAGCAAAGAATACTTATCTCAAGGTGATAACAACAATATGAAAAGCTTCAATGAATCAGATGAGGTGATGGATACATCAAATGATTGCTATGAGGATAGCTGTCAGCAGTTAATACCGTAATCAATCTTCCTAGAAGATGACTCTTTGTAGCATTTATTCATTCAAATGAACATCTCCCTGGAGTGATTACATGTGTGCACCCCAACAGAAAAGAAATAAGGATAAAGCCAAAGGAAATATATGCTTTTGGTTGGAGAAGGCCATATCATGATGATGAAATTGACTTCCCTTGGAGGATGTAGTGAAGGCTACTAGTTTTCCAGTGACTGTCAACAATTGAGGAATAAACAAAGTAACAGATCTTCCCTAAAGTTAGATACCAGTAACACTTGATTGTGAATCAATTTTTCTTTCCCTCTAATCATCAAAAATGTTAGGGATATGTTGGTGTTTCAAGATTTCAGTAGATGGTAATGTCTGCAACATTTTTCTTGTAAACTTAGCAATATTTAGCAATATTGAAGCTTTTTATAATATCCCAAAAGGACACAGGGTAGCTTTTGACATGTAAAGGTTTGTTCAACTATTTAAAGTGTCCAATACATCATTCCAGTTAGAAGATTTTTCAGTTTGAAAGTTGGTACTAAAAGGCATGTCCTTTTGATAGTAATGTCCATAAAAATCATGAATTGTCAGATAAATCTTACAAACCAAATGATATCTGATGCTATGTTTTGACAAGGAGAGCAGCATGCTAATCTTTTTTATTTTTTCTAGTTGTCTTGTTCTGCTCCTACAGTGTGTAGTAGTTAGCAAAAACTAGGACAAACTATCTCTGAAGTGTAATTTCAGTAGCATGGAATCACCCAATAGCATACCTTTCAGCTAGTAGAGGTCCTGGTAATATATAATTTCTAAGTAAGCACCTAAATTACACAGTCAAAAATTAGGCCAAGCTTTATTGTCACCATATTATGGAGATGTTCAAAGTTATGTAAGCATCTTGTGAAACCAGTAAAAGGCACAGCTAGAAGAATGAAGTATCTCCTATGCTCTAGATAACACCACAGGGTGTCCACTGAACTTAAGTTGAAATTCCAGCCCAATTTTCAGAAAAAAGACCTTTTTCAAACCCTTTTGGGCAGAAAAAGGCACATTGTTTTCCAGCCATACAATGAATTTTGATATGAAATTCCAGCCATAGAAAATACTTCTTAACTATTGTCACAAAGTATTGAATGACAGAAAATTCCCAATTAAATTGGAATTTTAAGAAGGCCTGTCCCACATGGTATTGGGCAATCTTTTCTTCTTTAATTCCACTACTTGATAAGATCATTTTTCATCCAATAATGCGGCCTAAAAATAAATTCCAGCTTCTCCAGCCAAAGCAGGAGAAAAACTATGGCTTTCCAGCTTTTCCAACCAAATTCTGAAAAGGCTCATTTTCCAGCCTTTCTGGCATGAATGGACACCCTGCACCATTTAGTGCAAACAAGTCTGAGAAAGAAATGCCATTTCCTGGTGTATTGGTAAATGCCATATTGCTTCATGAAGATGGCATTCAAAATTTTCTAGTAAAGCCACAGGCATATTTTGATATTCCACAAACCTCTGTGAGAAGCATCAAAGCTCTTCCTGTTATCTTGTTTGCCAGAAATGCTTCATTAAGATAGCCAAGGCCAACTTTCTCAACAAAGAAATTAATGACATCTTCTGGAGTCCAAGCTGTTAATAGCAAGACAGTAAGAATAAAAACAGAATATAAAAGTGCCTATGCAGTAAGTGGGGGTTTTCAAGCAAAATCTGGGGTACAGGGTGCTGAATTTCCCAACTATTTCAGAGTACACTGATTTTTCAATAAATTTTTATATTTCACCTAATGAAATGTTGGCAGAGTAGTGAACTGTAAACCTCATTATGGAGATGCCTTTGATCAAGCTTGCTTATCAATTGCTAGAAATTGCTTGGCTGTGACAAAAATGCATGTATAGAGGTTGAAAAATGCATTGCAGGATATCAGTCTTCTTGCTCATGGTAACTAGATTTCTATTTCATAGGTAAGGACTGGTGGAATTTAATTCTATATGATTAGATCAGATTGTTTGCATTTACCATATCAAATTTAATTGGCTTTTAATAATCCACTAATTCAAAGTAGGAAGACTCTTCCATATTACCATTCTTAAATGCAAGCGAGAAAGCTACTGATACACTTTGTGGACTCATCCATGACCTGCATTTGGGTGGTAGTGTAGAATTTAATCTCTTTGTGATTTGAAAGACCTACACATATAATTATATACAACCAGATAGCTTTTGATGTGAAAATTAAGGTTTGAGGATGCTAAATGTAGTAGAAGGAGGAGGCCAATACATTCTTGGTATGCTAAGCTTGTCTAGTACCCATGAATTTTAAGTTTCCAGCACTCATGAAGTGGCCAATAATAGAGATCACTGAATGGTGGTTATGTTGAAATGTCTGCTGGATGAGCTCTCGTGGCTGCCTATTATCTCATAATTATGATAAGAGTGCTCATACGGTATAGTACAATATTTATGGGCAAACCGTCATATTAAAAAGAGGTTCTACAACAAAACTTTAAATGGGACTTCATTGAATTAAGTAGGCAATAAGAGTCCTTAAAATGCATTTTGGTTTATCAATGGAGATAGTTACTACAATCTGAACGAGCGCGCAGGTACTTTCCTCGCACAGATAAGCGATGTGAATGGGCGTTGGCAAATGATAAAACAAACAAAACTTACTCGCAACTTGTTGTGCGTCTAAATCGAGGACATAATTCTCAGTTCCAGACTGTCCAGCGGGTTGTGACGTTACAACAGTAGATGTATGCGCTTCAACAGCATGACTCTCCCCAGCAATAACATTGTAGTCCCTCTTCTTCACCTCCTGCGCCGCCATTTTCGAGCAGTAAAATAATTTGATTTGATCAGTGTCTAAATTTGTCTCCGCCTTCGCAGCTCCACTAGGTCCTGTCTTAGCGGATGCGATTGGTGGCAGGTCAGTTCAATGCAATTTGCCATTTCAATTCCATTAACATTGCAGATTTTTACTTTTTCTAACCATTTTAGTGTGTTCAGTGAACACCTTGACGCTACACCACTTTTCATCAAATACAATGTCACACTTTTAATTTACAGCTGCAAAAAGTGTTGCAAGTAAACACTAACTCGAGGCCTTGCTTTTGACCACCTGAGATACAGTAAGCGTTGAAGGAAGAACATCTATATGTAAAGCGCTCAGAATTGCCCGACAAACATACCAGCAGCAAACAAAATTGCCAGACCAATTTTACATTATTGGGGAGGCCGGGTGTTTTACCCCATACCCCCGGGAGTTCCCCCTGATTAACTCTCATAATAAAGGAAGTTGTTGTTTTATTGGTTGTGTATCAAATTCAAGAAATGAAGATTAACACTAAAACTACTTTGATTGGTCCACTTTTCTATTGGAATTGTAACGGATTGGAGGTGGAACTTGACTTCAAAAAGGACTTGTAGAAACTCAATGCATTGGATGCAACACAAGTATATTCAAACAACCTCAGATACATAGGTTAACAAAATATCATGTTTCTTTAGTGTCCTTCATCGTAGTATTCCAACACAAATAAAAATGTCTCTTCGAAAAACAACTACCACGCACTTATTGATTGGTAACTCAATATCGCTTTCTCACAAAGCAATGCTACGCATCTTTTCAATGCTACAAAAGTCAACCTCAACAGGCATAGTCAGTGCAAGTGCAACGTATTGTATGTAGGAAAAGAGGGATGACAACCGTTTGTCTGCAAAGCAGGTAAAGAAGATACGTGCTCCAAAAGGCACTACTTGAGGAAGTACTTTCACTACTGCAATCCTCAATATCATAGTAATTGTTCTCTCTGCTAATGATATATTACTTATTCAAGGTGTGTACCTGTTCTTTGTTTTATCATATTATAGTTTGAATAGGAGACATTTGTTCTTTTTTTATAATAGGTGTTCGAAGGTTATTGAACGTGTTCACGTCTCACTGTTCCCCAAATTAACGGCAGTAGGGGTGCTTGCCCCCTGCTCTTTTCCATCGTCCCATATTGATAGGAAATGCATTGTAAGCCTGGAAAATCACTAGCTTGTGGAGCATCACTTGCTTACATTAGCCTACCACATACACGCTTTTTTATAAGAAACATGTCTGTAAAAAACATGAGGCATAAATTAGGCTAAAATTAAGAAACTTTTGAGCAACAATGGCAGGCTGAGTTTCAAATAATAACTTAAAAACTGTTTTCACTATTAAATTTCTGATCAAACTACCAAGAAAATAGAAGTAACATCCATTAAAAGCATCACAAAACCTGACCATCCGTTTTCTTGCATAACAATTACCTAGTCTGGGTTGTTTGTGTCATTGGAAGTGTTTAGATTTTAAGAAACATTTAAGGCTGGATTTGACGAAGCATTAAGAATCATCCAGAATGAAGCCAGAGTTTATTTCTTATAGAAAAAACTTGCAAGTAATTTGCATGCCTTTTTTCTAATAATGAAGTTACACTGAAGCAAGTTCAATTCATTTCTCTTGAGTACCTATTTTGTTAACACAGGTGGTATTTTCTTGTGTTCAAGGCAAAAACAGCAGAGGAGGTGGGGATGGTGCTAAAGCAAAGATTGGCATAGTAAGAAATTTAGTGGTAAATAAGGATACCAACCCTCGCGGAGCAATTGCTTCTTCAAGGTTTTTTAGTAGGTAATGTCAGGGAAAAGCCTTTGGGCCTATAGCAAAGCCCTGACAAAAGAAAAACTCTAAGAAAAGGGAGAAAAGTCAATTGTGAGACACATTTCATTTTATTATGGCAAAGCAGGTTTAACTATAGATAACGTTTGTAGATTGGAATTTTTTCACTGTTAGATCAGTTGAAATCACTGATCACCCAGCTAGATACATTAAAGTAAGAGCATGTACGTGATTGCCGCTTTAAATTACAAATAGTAATACCAAGTTAAAGAAGAGATTGGCTCCCAGCTCTAGATTTGGTCTACACAGAATTGACTGGCTTTAAAAAATGTACATTGCTTATATTCATCTTAACCTTGATTCTTCATTTTTTACTGCAGTATTTTTTATCGTTAATATCCATTTTAGTTATTAGGGGTGTTTTAGTTCTTTAGAGAAGGTTTGATTTTTGATTATTGTTTTAGGGACCGTTTTACAATACTTGCCAAAAGTCCTTGGGACATTTTAAAAAATTATGAAAAACCATAGCTTTCTCAGCATTTCAACCATCACGCCTTGATGCAAGCCCCCTTCCCCCTAAAACAATGTTGGTCTGTCCCTGAGACACTTGGCGTTATTGTGCACGAAAAATATTTCCGTTACCGCATGTAATTCTCTCAGTAACCAACATTGTTTATGGGAGGAAGGGGGTGAATGCTCCTTCCAGATTAAAAATATACAAAGTGTCCCAGGACTTTTGGCGAGTATTGTAGGTTCACATTCTTTGATTTTAGATATGGTATTTTTATATTGTAATGTATGTTATGGAGGGCCCCTTGAACACCAGCACTGCTGAAGGGCTACCCTCCTAAAATATTTAAAATAAACCGATATAACTGAGAATTGTTTTTGGTCAAGTTTGCAGATAAAACATGCAAAATTTGCGCCCCCCTGAGCTTTTTCTACAAGAAACCTAGCTCAAGACCTAGTACCAAAAGTTCCTTAATTTAGCAACTAAATTGCTGCTAAAGCGAGAGCTGAAAGCAAACTGTTTGTCTTATAACAACCAAAATGCATAAGTACGAGTTAAAATCTAAAGCAATGTCATATTCACATTGCTTTGGTACAGTTTCGCGTTGAACCAGGTAACTATTTGCTTAAGGTTTCTTAGCTTTTCCCTTGTAGTTCTAAACGTTTCTTAAATGTTAGGCTGTCTTGTACTAGGTTTCTTATAAAGTGGTTTCTTATAAAGAATCTGCATATCGCATGCGATTAACTGTAAAACAGGTCTTCCTTATCAGCACCTGGGCTCAATTAGCTCTCTTTCAACAGAAGATTCCTACTTTAAATAGATGACAACTAATAAGTAAAATGACAGCATATAAGAGTTGCTTATATAGTGGCTTCTTGTAAAGCCCATACCTCTATGTCTTCTAACAAAGCTTTGTTACTGATATTGTTTGTATCTGTCGATCATATAACTTTGAGGTCAAAGCAAATCATATTTGCAAATATTGTAGGTAAGTAGAATGGAAACCTGGAAAGCCCCACTATTGGCATGTCCCAAAGTCGAATTCAAGATTTGAACCAGGGCATCTCTGTGACTTTTGAAAAGAAGTATCCAAAGATATTGCATACTCTACATGCTATGTTCTAAAAAGGAATAACATCTTTCATCATATCAAAAGCATTTTCTTCTAGTTTGCCTTTTGAAATTCGAAGTTAAGCCGTCCATCTGTAGTTGTCTCCACATTTAGGTAATATTTGAAGTCTAGCAATTTACTTGCAAATGCTGAACATTGGATGATAACATCTTGAACTGCATCACACAATACGCAGAAAAGAAATGCAATGATTATGTTTCAAAAGAACCTCCCTAGTTGATGCAAACAGCAATTTCCCATAATGTACAATGCAGAAGAGCTGGTGCAGTTGTAACAAGTCTATCCTGTTCCACCCAGCATGGCAAAGTAGTTGTAAATAGAGTATACTCCGGATATTCCGGATACATCAGTATTAAGGAACATATCCGGATTAAGCGGCGGTTCGGATAAACAGAAGAATCAATTTCTGATGCATTAACTGAGGCCCATTTACACTATACCGGATAGCTATCGTCGCGCCACGATCTTTCTATTGGATAGGGGGTACCATTTAAACCATGCCAAAGCTATCCACTAGGAGACACTCCTCAAATTAGAGGAAAAGTCACTACGGTCTGTAGGTGATATGAAAGTCACGCTATCTGGTATTCTGATTCAATTCAATTCAATTTCATCATTATAAATTCATTAATCAGGTACAACAACAACAACAACAACGGCAATAAATTATAAAGCTAACAAAATACATTTAATCCAGTATGAACTGGCTAAAGAGAAGCTCCCTAAATAGGTAAAGCTAAGCGAGAGGGAGCCTCCTTACCAGTAAAGAGCAATAATATAATGAAGATAAAAAAAGGAAGAAAACACCAACAGCATAAGATAAAAAAAGATAAATGAACCAGATAGACCTCACACGTTTTTTACTTGCTAGGTATAGGATTGATAAAAAGGCTTTCAATTTTGACCGACAGGCAGTAATAGAACCAGCAACCCGTATGAACTGCGGGAGAGCATTCCATAATTTAGAGCCAAATTACTGTGCAGTTTTAAGATCGTAGAGGGTCGTTCATGAATAGATCAACTCTAGTGGCCTGTCGAGTTCCAAATCTATGAACAGAAGAATCTGAGGTGAAATAGCCACGAAAATAGATTGGTGAGATTCTATTTATAGTTTTATAAACGAATATATAAAGGCTCAAATGAAATAAATCTTCAAGCTTGAGAATCCTGAATGAATGAAATAAAGGTGTAGATGGGACTGTAGGTAATTGAAAATTTATACATCTAAGGATTTCTTTTGTAGAAGAAATAGAGGAGTAAGGTAGTTTTCAAACTTAAGGCCCCAGACAATAACTCCATAATTCAGAAAAGATGAGAATAATGAATTATATAGGCAGATAAGAGTTGCTAGGGGGAGCCAACGCCTCAGCTTGAAGAAGAGTCCAGTGGCTCTAGATAGTTTGTTACGAAGTTCACATATTTGGCACTTCCATGATATGTGCTCGTCAGTCAGTACACCCAGGAAGTTCACGAACTTAGTTCTTTGTATATTTTCTTTGCCAAATTTGAGAGGAATCAAATCTGTTGTTTTCTTTTTGGATGACTGGAAAAGTACAAAATATGTTTTCTCAATATTCAATGCAAGTTTATTACAATCCATCCAAACTTTAACTTTTTGAAGTTCTTTGTCAACTGTTCTTATAAGTCTGGTGTGATCATCAGCTTCAAAATAGATATTGGTATCATCAACGAATAAGAAAAACTTTAAAGCTTTGATGAATTTGATAGACCATTAATATAAATTAAGAATAGCAAAGGACCTAGCACTGATCGCTGAGGAACAACCATTATAATTTGCATATAGAGGATGAATGACTATTCACAGAGACAAACTGTTGGCGATCGTGTAGATATGATTTAAACCAGCTTTGGGGACTTCTCCTGATTCCATAAAGTTCTAGTTTACTTATAAGGTTATCATGGTTTGCAGCATCAACAGCTTTTTTCCAATCAATAAATATTCCACACCCAAATCTATTATTATCTAGGGATGAACTAATATTTTCAGACTAACTAATGCATGGTCAGTTGAATGACCACTATGAAATCCAAATTGCAGATTAAACAGCGATTCACATCTTTTAAGAAAGTTGTAGTGCCGTTGATACATTAATTTGTCAAATATTTTACTGAAATTGACAGGAGGGGAATGGTCTATAATTCGATAACTTGGAGGTAAGACCTTTTTTAAATACTGGGATTACTTTTGCGATTTTTAGCATGTCAGGGAAAGCACTAGTTTGAAAGGACTCATTTATCAAAAAGGATAAGCTAGCAGATATTATATGGTCTAGAAGTTTTAACAATTTTATTGGGATGCTATTTGTACCACCAGTTTTACAGTTCTTCAGAGATTTGATGACTTCTGATACTTCAGCTGAAGTGCAAGGATAGATGAATAGAGAATCCTTGTTTGGATTTGTCAGGTATGATAGTGGAGTCTTTGGATTTCTTGGGATATTCTTGTTATGTCGTTTGCAACGCTAGCGAAGTAAAGATTAAACTGATTAGCAATTTGAACTAGGTCTTTAAGTTGAGTGCCATTTTTATCTGATACATGTGAAATTGCATCTACATTATCACATCTTGAGCTTACAATACTCTTAATGCTTTTCCAAAGCTTTTTCAAAATACTCTTGTTCTCTGCAAAATGTTGGTGATAATAGATTTTCTTAGATTTATTGAGCTCATTCAAAATCCGATTCCAAAATCGCTTAACCGCTTTTAAATCTATTTCAGGTTTGTTAGACTTGAATTGCTTAAATAATCTATCACGAATTCTCATCATTTTCAGAATTCGTGAGTTAGCCCATGGTTTGCTTCTCAATTTCAGTCTCTTCTTGCTCATTCTTTTTTGGCGGCAATTGTTATTATTAAGACCACAAAGGTTATGTAAGAATTGATCGAACTTTGCATTCAGACCAATATGATTGTCAGTGAGGAACGAAAGGTCCATATATGAATAATCCATAAGGAATTTACTGACATCAAATCGGCTATAATCATAGAAAGGTTGTGACAAATTTTTGTAGTCATAAACGATTGCCCTATCCCTATGATTTTTGTTTTCATAAAGTATAGTATAAACGATCGCCCTATCCGATAGAGAGCATTCTTGACGCAACACGACGATAGAAGCCGGTATAGTGTCAATGGGCCTGAGCTAGAGGTTGACGTAATGTAAGTGATTCTTGATATTTTGCTTCTTGATCTATTCTTTTGATGTTTTGTTAATTTCGAGTGTTTTGGGAATCAACATTTGGCTTAATATCCAGGTAAAGATAAGCCGAGTATAAACAGTATAGTAAATTCTGGATATACTCGGCAGAATAAACAACATGTCCCACGAGCATAAGGAAGAAAAGTAATACTGCAAGAGAAAAGCCACCTGTATATGTAAAAAAATCAAGTCTGAAATTAATTGTGAGTCGGCAATAGGACAACATCTAATTGCAAATCCAGAATGCGCCAAAACATGTACAGACGACAATTTTCGGATTATTGGGCAAGCAGATCGTCTTTTCATTTAAGTGTCTTGGAATCTGTTTACATCAAGACTCGAAACCCAGTCTTGCCTAGACAAAAAGAGTTGGTTTTCTCAATGGGACTCTTCAAAAACAATGGTTAATAGGTCCTAATTGGCAACTCTTGCGTCAATTAGTCGCATCCTATCACATGTAACCGCATCTGGGTATATATATTTCGGTTAACCTTTAGGTCATTATCCGACATTTTCATACTCTGATGAGAGTCGGACGAAAAAAGCTTTTCATTATGTCAAAGGAATGTTGCCACTTTTTCATGCTGTATTAAATTTCTGGATTGCACACTCCCTCCATTGCTGATTGCAGATGTAAGTAGAAAACCTGTATTCGAGTGCCACACGATTGACATAAAATTCTATCAATAGGTAGTAGAAATATCCTTGATAATATACATTTTTTATAAGAAACCTAGCCGAAAGCCTAGTACTAAAAGTTTATTATTTTTTTTACCACATTTTAGTTCTAAAAGTTATTTAATATTTTCTTGATTTAGCGAACAAAATTACTGTGATAGCACACGCAGAGAGTAAATGTAGCAGCCAATTTGCAAACAAAATGCGTCAATACGGGTTAAATTCTAAAGCAATGTCATATTCAAAGTGTTTTGGTATAGTTTTATATTTTTATAGAAAAATTATACTGACAATACAGCCGACTATATGAACTGTTAGGAGTTTTGGAAAGAAGTGAACTTCGAGGTTAAGCCGTCAATCTGTAGTACATCTCCACATAAGGGTAAATTTGCTTGTAAGTACCGAACATTGGAAAATTCATAAGCTAAGACGACAGTTTGAAGCTTGCTGTAGAGAATCATCTGAGGAACGGTTACTAGATTTTGCGGATAGAGGAAAGTTTTTGAAGTTAAAAAAAGTAGCAAAGCAAGTGGGTGTTAGTGATAACAGGCTCAAAATCGGACATAATAGGTAGAGTATTTATAGTCCTTTAGGAATACACTGCTTAATTTGTAAGAACATAAGCCTGAAATTTGGTGGAAAATTAAGAACAAATTAAGAACATTAATATGCAAGAGAGGCTATCTTGGTTGTACCATTTGGCTCTCAATCAATCAGAACATTCAATGTCGTCATGTATGTCGTCTTTCTACATATTTCTATATGGCCTACACGCTGTTAATTTAAAAAGAAATTAAGAACAAATTAAGAACAAGTCAGCCTCAAAATCTGGGAAAAATTAAGAATAACCAGTCTCAACTTCACTGGTTCTTATAAAAAAAATATTTCAATGTATAATGTATAAAAATTTATGTATACAATGACTTGCACTCGTCTATTTTTTAGGTCTGAGAGTCCTAGAGAGTGCATGGGCACGCTGAGGAGCATGAAATATAGACCAAACCCACTAATATATGATGTGACACACATGGTTGCTGCGCAGGAAAAAGCCTCAGCATGATAACTTTTTACGACCACAAGTTAATATTGCTAAGAGTACTGTAGGAAATATTGAGCTTGCTATACACGTTTTTTATTTTATAAGGAAGCTTTTTCAGTCCAGTACTAAAATTTTCTTAACATTTTCACAACTCCTGTATCAAAACTTTCTTTTGATTTCCTTGGCAAAAAATTTGAGTTGCAAAAGTACTATGTATGCCTGAAATGATGATAAATCTTAGTAAATAGCACATTTTGTACACAGATAAATCAAATTTTAAATGCATGTGCACTTGTAAAATTTCTTTAGTCTCAAAAAATCAGTACTAAACTGTCTTGACTTTTTGAGCAGTCGAGCGCTAACTTCTTGTAATCCATTGTCTTACAAATAAAAACACGTGAAATTGGTGATACGGGTATTTCTTTCCTTTTCCTACAAGAGTATACGCTGGTAGAATTACAAAGGAAGACTTAGACTGCTGCCATCCTATAACAAGAATTAATTTGCGATTTTCACTTGTCTATATTTTTCACCAAGGCAACACAAGAAATGATGATAAAGGACTGCATCTAAAAGGTTCTGTTAAAGAACTCACTGGCGTTGTAAATAGTTCAGAGCATTTACGTCGCTCCTCCATAAAGGATGAACACTTTTGAATCAAATTACTCTCGTTAACCATTGCTTTGTGTTCCATTCTTTATAGAACTGAGCGGAAAAGTAAATATGAAAATTGTGAAAAAAGAATGTACAAGTTCATTCTCAGATCAATTTGATAAAAGCTGTCTGCTTAAATGCAGGGTCACCGAGAAGGGAAGCAGAGGAGGCAAGGTGCCCCAAGGCTTTCAAGTCAAAGGGGGCTCATAAAGTAAAACCAGCAACAATTACCCCCCAGAGGCTCAAATTTGTCTAAGTGCCAAAATCTGCACCGGGGCTGTTGTGTATCGAAGAGGGGTGCTTGTTCTAAGCTTGAAGCAACGCATAGTGGTCATGTGAAAAAACATGACAGAGCATGATGATGGGGATAGGTGGTTAACAAAATTACAATTCTAGCGAGACATAAGTATTGAATATTTGGCTAATGGTCTTTCATTTAATCAAAAACATGTAATGTATTTGTCTTTCCACGTATTTCTCAATTACCTACACTGTACTAATTTAAGAAAAAAATTTTAACGACAATTCAGCCTCTGTATTTGGGAAAAAGTAAGAATAGTCAGCCTGAACCTCAGTTTTACTTGTTCTTACACTACGGTTCAAAAAGTGGTGGTACGCATCGATAAAAGAATGATGGCGTCGACTAAGTTTTTACGTGTTAACAACAAATTATTTTGATGAGCAGTGATGTGCCGAGACGCCTTCTGTTGGTTGAGAGGGGGCGTTCTGATTAATTGACCAACTATTGTTACTAATTGTTATTAAAAAAAGGGTCACAGAAAATACTGTGGTCAACTCTCTTGCTGCCTGGCTAACTTTTGACTAACTTTCTTGCAAACTTGAGAATATTGGGAGGGGGCGCGACACCTTCCCATCGGAACATCCCTGGTGATGAGCAGAGTCTTATTTTCTATTATTGAATTTCTTAAACTGTGTAGAAAATGCCAAATAGTTTAAAAAACACTTCAACTTTCACCTTTTGCTTTCTAAAATATAAAATTTTGCAAATAAACCGCTGATAAAGGCATAATTATATGTCCACATTAGTGGATTTAAAACTGGCAAAGTCGCATGACGTTCAAAAATCTTCGTAAACTTTTCTGGCCAAACAACCCATAGTAGATGTTTTACACTGCATTCTTTGAGTAGTCCCCAATTGTCACAATTTCCAAACGCTCCTTTTATGATATTTCATGACGCTTGAGAACTCCCATGTCGGTGTTTCTAGCCTAGAAAGACTTAATCTTTTTCGAATACTGTGGTGCTACTGAAATACATTGAAACATAAACAATCTCTTTTGAAAATTACATGGAAATAGCCTATTGTGTTATGCAATAAGATAGGATCAAATGCATGCAGATTAAAGCTTTTGACATACACGACCATCGAAACTTCGAAACATACCAACACTTGTTGAACGGTTGCGCATAAAAAACGAGAGTGTACTTCTCCTAAAAACAGCATTGTTTTGGGGGAGGAGAGACGTGGCAGTTACGTGCAGAGTAGCAAAAATGCAAAGTGTACCAGGATTTTGGCCTTTATTGCACCCTTTTATTTTTGAAAATTTAACCGTCATGTCCTAAGCACTTAGAAAATCTGTTAGCAAAACTGGTATGGTTCTACCATCGAACTTGCGCGTTTGAAAGAGAGCCTCTTTTTCACTTTCGATTGTAATTGTTACCCCTTTCGCTGTGCGGGTAGGCGCGGTTCTGTACATGTTGAACATGTAGTTTGATTCAAAATGTATAAAGTCAGTGCTTGACATACTTGCCGGAATAGATATCTCACCATGGCGCCGATTTCGTTGAAGAAAGGAGAAATTGATGATCTAGGGGAGGAATTGATACGCTGTATAGCTGGTTTAAAGGATGGGACTGATAATTTCAATATAGCTTCGCGATTTGTGTTGTCAAACTTTAGGTTCCATAGATTTCTTGATGTTAATTCATTTGATGTTACACGGAAACTTGATGGCATAAGAGAGAAGTTCTTAGTTCACTGCAAGGAAAGCAGTGCTAACCAGTTGAAAGAATTGAAGGACAAGTATCTTAGTTTGCCATTTTCTTCTACCTTGTTGGAATCTAAAACTGAATCACACTATGGCGTCCTTTCTTTGCTGCTGAACCTTTCTGAATCACCTGTAAACAATGTAGACTTTTTGCCAAAGTCGAAAGCCCTTCTTGAACAGGACGGAGAAGACCAAATTGAATGGTCCAGATACCTTTTGGAAGGAGAGGAAGACTTATCGCTTGGTGCAGCAATTGGCGAGGAGCAGAGATTAGCTCTAGAGGGAGTTGAAGAAGATGATGGCAGTGACGATGGTGATGAAAATATCGAAATTTCTGCCAGGGAAGTTCATTCCGAAAGAATATCATTAGATAATCAGAGGTCAACGAGACGTTTTAGGGACAGTGGCATGTTTCAAGGTAAGGTATTACGCTCCCAAATTATCAGATTTGATTTTTCATGCTTAGTTTTCGTAAAAGAGCTTAATCGCATGCGTGTTTGGTACATCATCTTTAAAAGATTAGCTATTACTCCAGGAGCAAGAGTTGTTTTTGTCATTGGTGTTGAGCACACCCTCTAAGCTTGTGGAAAATGTGGAAAAACACACTTCAGTAATATTAGACAAGGATTCATCTCAAGTGCCATCTTCTACAGCTTTTGGGTATTTTTTTACTTGTATTCTAGTGCACCCTTTTAGTATGTTTTAGAAGGAATGTTATGTGCTTTTGTTATAGTAGCAGTGTTATAGTACCTCCTGACTTTGTCAAATTTGTCAGAAACTCTTTTCAAGCATTATGAAGGATCAATGGAGTGCTAGCTGTTGGCTTTTTAGCCCTTGCCATGTTTCTATAGTGTAATATGTTCAACCCAATTTTTATTCCAACCTAGTTTTCTATTCTAGAGCTTACAATAGAAGGTGGCTACCAGCAAAGTATTGCTGGCTACTTCATCCTAAACTTCCATCTGCATTGACTTAAAATGACTTGGAAAGTTTGTATAGTGGGTGGTCCTCCATGGGACATAGCCACCTACTATTTGTATCATCTGCTTTCTCTAAATATTATTGAAAGCTCTGTTATTCTCAAGTTTCAAGACTTAGAAGAAATGTGCTAATAGAAGATATTGTGGCACCATAGCACAGGAAATAGTAGTACACTTCTGTTGCATTACAAGTAAATTTTTGTGGGAATTTTTTGTATATTGTAGTTTTTGTAATATACACAAGATAATTGCCTTATTTTGACATGTATAGAATGTGAGTCTTATGTGGAGGAGAATAAGGACCTTCAGTGGCTGCAAAAGCATATAGTCAATCAATATTGGAAAGGACATACTTATACAATGGAAAATAGTACTAATGAGCTGGCAATTGATTGTTTCATACCATTGCAGCAGAACAGAGGAGTGTGCTTAGTAACTGAAAATATATTTGTGAGGGAAACACTATGGATGCTTCAAGGCATTGCTACAACCCATATTTACCGGTATGCTATTTCAATTATTCAGTGTAGTTGTAATGAGTATGATCGTTGAGTGAGTTCAGTTGTATTGACCATGATTGTTGATGTTAGTCTTAGTAATCCAGTGATGATTGTCAATTATGATTAAGGATAGTCTGGCTTAGCAGTGTGATTACTATAGTTTAGATTTTAGTACCACAAAACTCATATTGTGGACAAGTTCCTATAGCTCAAACTCAACATTCTGTTACTGAATTGTTCATTAGAAAGATTTTACTTCCTGGGAATGATAGATGTGTGGCAAAACTCTCATGCTGACTGTTGAGACAGCTCTTACAGACAGCAAAACAATACCAAAAGTTCACATCAAAACTTTTGAATGATTTTATAACAATTCAGCTTTTTATCCATTGATTTTCTTTTTTGTATACAAAACTTTGTACTTTTCATCAGTTAAAGCTTTCTAAAAAGTTTCCAGCTCACTTATTAAAGCTGTCTTAGGAAAACACTCCAGTCTTGCTCTGGTTCTGATTCCCTGTTATATTGTAAATAATTATATTTCTGAGATGTCAACTACTTCCTTTATGCTTGCAGATACATCAATGGAAAATTTATTGTAAGGGATGATGTCGTTTTGAGTCATGCCAGCCATGGAGCACTTTATTCAATTGCCTTGGAGTTTGCAGCTTCTGGAGCTAGGATACAACAATTAAAAGAATTTATTGCTTCAGTTGCAAGTATATCCATCAAGCAGCTTCACACAAGGAGAGCTTTTGGGTTTGCAATCAACTGTTTCCTATCAAATGCAAGGGAAGAACTTGCCTCATATGAATTTGAGATGGTCAGCAAAGGGAAGCCGATGACAATTCTTGAATTAAAACAAGCAATAGGAACTTTACTTTCAAATATTGACCTTGTTTTTGATGTCTACACAAATTGTATCACTGTATTGCAGACTGAAGATGTGCCTGGAAATGATGTGGCAGTGCATATTATTGATACTCTTTTTGACACTGTTTGTAGACTTGATGGATTTGGTAGTACAGCTGCACCACAAGTAGCCATCATCGTACCAATCCTTCTGGAAACTCTGCGTCCATTTTTGGGTGATCTAGGTAGTTGGGTCACATTTGGTAGTCTCCCACCCATCGCAAGTGATGAATTCTTTGTGTATGAGAATGCCAATGCTTGTACAGATGATTCTGAGTCATGGAAGCAACGCTTTTGCATTCGACACTGTTGGAGTGATGACACAAAGCTTGCTGTACCCCATTTTCTAAAAGGTATGGCAAACAAGGTCCTTCTTACAGGAAAATCTTGTGCTATTTTGGAACAAGCAATCACAAACACAAATGACCAATCTTCCTCAGCTTTTGAAAAGGAGTTCTTTGAAAAGCTGTTTAATGGATTGGGAATTCCTTGGAAAGATGATTTTACAGAACAGAAATTAGAACCCACTGTAACATTGGTTTCAAAAGATTTTAGTTTTATTGAAGAAAACTCCCATCCTCTATTGGTTGAAAATTTCATAATACTTTTCCAGAGGAACTATGAGATATTTCATAAAAGGGAGACTCCTCTTAATAAACCAATTAACATCCATGATATAGTTGAAAAGGAAGAGCCAGCTTTGACAAAAAATGCTCCATGCCGTTCACCATTTATGGAAACCTTTAGTTCAGCACTGCATTCAATGATAAACACAAGGTATACTCAAGCTTCAAATGCATTATTGCAGTTGCTCACTGTTCGTTTTCGATTTGATGACCACTTTCATGCAATGACGAATTTCTTCCTGATGGAAGCAGGGGATGTCTTAAGTGAATTTTATTCAGAAATTTTTGCCAAAATGCGAGCAAAAGAGTATTGGCAAAGTACATCATATCTAACCAGTGTCTTTCAAGATGTTTTACAGCTACGTTTCCCACACCTTATCAATAAACTCACTGTTGGCGTTCGAACAGAGTCACACACAATAAGAAACTCATCACAAGTTCAATCTGTAGATGTAATTTATCTCCAGTATGCCATGAAATGGCCTTTGACTATCATTTTTGACAGCAAAGCAGAAGAAACATACAATGCAGTGTTTAGTTTTTTGCTGCAAGTAAAGAGAGCTCTTTGGTCACTTGAACAATTGAGGATTAGGGATTTGCAGAAGGAAAACCTTACATCAGCAGATGATGAGCAATCAGATTTTAGCATTCTTAAAAAGCTGAAGAAGCCCCAGTTGGTGGCTGAATTGAGGCAGAAAATGTATATCCTTAGAATGAGGCTATTGCATTTTGTTCAGAGTTTCCATACTTACATCATGACAAGGATTCTCCATAGTTCTGGTCTTGAATTTAAAGCCAAGCTTAATGAAGCAAAAGACTTTGAGGAGATTTTGCTTTTTCATCAAGATTTCTTGGAAAAAGTGCATGATCGCTGTCTGCTTAGTCCTAAAGTTGGTTTTGCCAAAGAAGCAATTATGAGGATTTTGAACCTCAGTCTAAACTTCCAATGCCAGTGGGACCTTGGGATATTAAATATCAAAGAAGATGAAATAGGTGCAATTGAGAATGAGTTTGACAAATGCAGCCATTTCATTCAATCATTTTTGGGTAATTTAATCAAAAGAGGCTCATTTCCACATCTAGAGCTGCTTGCATTACTACTCAAAATTTAGGATTTGTTCAGAAGAATTCCTTGTACCAGTAGAATTGAAGATGATCAAAAAGACACACCCAGTCAGGTATTCCATGGATTTTAGTTCTTGTTGCAGTGGGTTAAACCAAATGTTAGAACTAATTATGCATGTTTTTATGTTGCCAAAATGGACATCATAAGTCAAAAATTTGTTGGATGGCTCAAAGTTGTGTTTTTACAGTGGATTTTTTGAACAAGGTTAGTAGATAATCTTGAGTAGCAACACCAAGATCAGGGTCACTAAAAGCATGCCCCTAACTATCAGGAATGTTAGTATAGTTCCCCTCAATTTTTCATAAAGTTTCTTTTTGTGCAAGAGCCCTATTTCTCTAGCTTACAGCAAATATCAGCTGTTGGTTCTAATGTACAGCATTTCTGCTTCAGATATATGTTTTGTGCAGTAAAGTGTGCTGTAAATTTGTTCTATTATGGTCATTGACCACAGTTAAAAAGTGCTACTATAGCAGGAAATTGTGCCCTAAATGGGAAATGCTTCTTATTGCCCTGTTCTTGAAGCTTAATTTATGGCAAAAAGCTGCCTTGTCTTGTTGAAACATCTTGAATGCAGCAGAGTTCACTGACACCCATCAGCATTTCTAGAGGTGACTTTTCACATTGTGTATGGGTATTATTATTTGTTTTTACCTTGGAGTGCAACCATTTTAGCAGGGTGTTTTTATTTAAAGCAAAATGTATCCTCATCTACTTCTATGATATCTAGACCATCACCTGGATTGACTGAATCATCAATGCATATGACTTAGAGTTTGGGGGGGGGGGTAAGGCTTCATTTCCCTCTGGTTTGATCATTCAGTTTGCCTGCATTCAAGACATACTCAAGCCACCAGCTTTGCCAATGCCAGCCAAAGAGCTTGTATGCTCTTACCAGTGGAATGCTGACAGACTTTTAAGTGGGAATGTAACAAGAGAATTTAGCTGCAAGTTTGATCCAAGATATTTATTCATAGCATACAATTAGTTTAATTCTTCCTAGAATTGGCAAAAAGCCATTATTGTTCTGGTAACTTTTTCTGACCAGCCAAAACCTTAGAGACAGCTTTTGGACATTGTGGCAGTGTAATAACCCACACCTCCTTTCAAGGCATGCCCTTGGCTCTTATCTAAAGGTCTGTTCAGCTTGAACTGTACTAGCAAGTACTGATCTCATAATTTTGTTGATTCTGATGTATGTTCAGCTCAATTTTCCCAGAAGCCTTTTTGGATACTGCCAATGTAAGCAGGTGGCAGCAAAACAGACAATGAGCAAGTCATTGTGAAAGGCAGCATGGTTTTTCTTACAAAACCATATGAATTTGCATTCCATTTGCAGAAGGGATTTTTTCTGTACTTGAGTATTGCTATAGAAATGTTTTCTACGGCCTTTTGATAACTCCATTAGAGAAACTTTCACAACCTTATCTAGAGGACCTTATCCAGCAAATTGATAGGATGATGCTGTGAAGATGACAATGCTAATTCCACACTCTAAGCAAGATGCTGGAGTTCTCTACAAGTGCATCATGGCTCTGTATCTACTACTTAGGCATAAGGTTTCAGGGAGGCTATCGCTTTTCCAAGGTTATATCACTCTGACCTTTGAAATTAGCACATTCTGCTGAGGCTCTGCTCTAGAAAATTTTCTGCAAGCTTTGGTTATGTGTTAGCTCTTTACTGTTCTTTTTTAATATTCAACACAAACTGGACATTTTTTACTGTTTCTTTAATGTCTCCATCTATACAACGCCAGGAGACAATACCTCTTGTTTCCTGATGCACGAAGTTACTCTCAGGTGCCTAACAAACGACCCCCCCGCGTATTAATTTTTCAATTTTTTTCTAACCCCCGGACATTATTAGGACCTCCAGTTTATTTTGAGGAAAATAGAGTTTTTTACAAGCTCTTTATTATATTTCCTTTCGTTATTAGGAATTTAGGTCCACTTTCAAAGCAAAATATCATGCTTCTGTATGTATTTTAGTTTTCTGGTTTATGACGCAGGGTTCGTAGGGATTTTGGAGAGTTTTGGAAAGTTATAGATATTGATAGTGCCTTTTCCAGGACCTGGAAAATGTTGGGAATTGGAAGTTTTTCAAAATGGCTACGGAAAATTTTTACATTTTTGTTTGGGGAAATTCATAACTATCCTAAAATGGAGTATAACTCAGTGCCTTATTTAGCACAGTATACGTTATAGTTATTCATTTTACTAATTGTATTATGAAGCGCAATCCACCAAAACATCATAAAATATTGCATTTTTCAAATGCACACGAACATGTGTTTCACGGTTTTGGAAATTTAGTAATTTGGCTTTGGAAAACTGTTGGAGAAGTTTTGGAAATATTTTTAAAGAAGTCTGTACGAACCCCGATAACGACCTGTTTTGATTTTTCTGCCACTTGATAATCATTATATGGTGTTTCTCAAATTCCGACCCGTTTATTTTGACCCCCCTCATTTATTAAATTTCAGAATTTTTTCCAACCTGCCTCTTAGGACCCCCATTTATTTGGCACTTGAGAGTATGCTGAATTGCTAGATTGTGTTAGAAAGCTTTCAAATCGTAGTGTCTTGGGCATGATTGCTCATAGAGTCAGTAACAAGATGCCGTCATATTATACTATCTTTTTACCACAATTTGGTTACTCCTTGATGTTCAATGGCATTTGGCCCTTTGTCTTTGGTCATTCTTTGGTCACCTTTTTCAAAGATGAAGTTCTGTTTGATTGTTTTTTGTATCTTACCCAGTCTGTCTCTGTTTATTGTAGTAGACTGAGGTTGGCTACTTCATTTTTCTATTAAAGAAAGTATGGTAGTCCTCAGAAATTTTCTCTGTTTCCTATAAAATCTTCCCATCACCAGAGGAGTTGCGACTTGGAATTTCAATGGGAAATTTAACATTGGCACTTCTGACCAAACCTCTTGACAATATCAGCAGCACTGGGAGGATTTTCAATAACCATCCTATCCTTCTTTCTCTGGCATTAGCAATAGATTTGCTCATTTGCCGAGGGTGATAAAGATGACTCCATTATTATGTATAGCACCATTGCAGCTGCAGAAAGAAATGGTTTTGATGACGACTCATGTTTTTCGTTACACATACTAGCATCCTCTCCAGCCTCCTTTCTATCTCCTTTATTTATTATTGCTGGTGAATTTGATAGTACACCCCACCTCACTCCTTATGTCTGGTGATTCATAAGTAGCATATGCCTTCTGATGAATAGTCACCCCAGATTTCATTTCATCATTGGTGAAAATATATTTTCTTCTTCTTGCCATTATAGAGTGAAACTCATTAGAGTTAAATGTTTGACCTATGTTATATCCTGGTTATTTTGCCTAAAGTCAATAATTGGCAAATGCCATAGCTGCTAAGAGCTTTGCTAGACTTTTAAATCGTTTGGTGATATTTCTTGATTCTAGTCTTCATGTCCATACTCGGATATGTTTACTTTTCTCTCTCCATCATGTTTGTGGATAAATGTTGTTTGCATTGTATTTTCCTATCGGACCTTATGAGTGGCTACTATGCATCTAGTACACAAGTTGCACAGTAGCCCTGTAAGCAGAATTGCTGGTATCTGCATATCCATGGAGATAGCAAGTTAAAGATGTTCTTAGCCTATACTTAACCGTGGATTGCGTGTCTGAGCAGATAGCAGCACTCTTCTAAGTGTTCTTTGTAAAATTTGACTGCTTTTGTTACACCACCAATTATATCATTGTTGATTTGTTTGTTTGTTTTGTTCATTTAAAAATCTTTTTTGTTGATTTGGTTATTTTGTAGAAGGATAAGGCACTGTTCGCCCTTGAGAGTTCTCTGTTGATCAACTTGTATTTGTAACAATTTTGCAATATTGACGCTACAAAACTGAAGAAATATAATGATTTTTTGGTACTGTATCTTATCTTCTTGTGTGGCTATCTCATAAAAGAGCACACATGACTGTTGTAGATTGCAATCTAAGTCAATTTGTGCTGAATCTGACTCATATTCGTGAACTCAGACTTTTCGAAGAGGAACTCATTGATAAATCGTACGTCGCATGATATTGCAATTCCTCCAACACCTGTTTTCTGTCTCTACTTCGATCCAACTGACTCGATCGCAAAACTACGTGGTTATTTATTTCTAGCCTCTTTGCAAGTACATTCTAAGAATATAGGTGAATACGAATAACGGGAGCTTTTATAGGTGCTTTCTGATAAATCCGAATTGTTGCGGCTCTAGTTGTGATTAGTACACTAAAGTACTGCTAGGTTAGTCGGCTATTTTGAATTAATAATATAATTAATAGTTTCACTTAGACCTAAAAGATAGTCAGAGCGCCACCTTTTCCAAAAGTGACTCAAGTTTTTGATCTAGTAAATATATCGCTTGGGCAGGTTACCACAATAATCATTATCAAAATCTGAATTTATGTTAGCATAATCAGATAGTGGCAAAATTCTTCTTCAAACAAACAGATTAGAAGGGGTTAGCACTTGAATCAAATTGCTTGCTTTGATAGGCTAATGGCCTAGAGTTCAGTGTGGCTTCATTTTCTACAAGCACTGTGCTTAATTCATCCTGCGTGAATCTAGCTTTACGTGGCCTACATCTTAGGCTTTTTAGATAATAAAAGACACGGTGTGGTTTCCGTAAATTCACAAGAATAATCTCTTTCCCTTCTTTCTACAACGAGAATCTTACAACAACGAACATTCGATACTTCCAATTATCGCTTAAGCCTGTCTTGACGGGGGTAATGTCATTTAATAACACCACTATTATCTTTTTTATTACAAAAATGAACAGGATTAACGTCATTCTATTTTGAGGGCCACATGCTTCCCCCCTAAAGAAATGTCCTCCGCGACATTTGCTTAGCTATTCGATATATAAATTTTTTTAGGGTCTGTTTGATTTCTTCATCTATAGCAACATCCATTTCACAGTGGCCACGAAAATGTTTCACGGAACAGTTCCTTCGATCCGATCACTGTACTATATGCTCCCATAAATCGATTGTCTTGTTAACGCTTAGCTCATCTTCTTTGTCGTTCTCTTTCGTTAACGCCTTGTTTCTTTTTTTTATATCGAAGTTATGATTGTAATCAATCGAAGTCTACAGTGGATTATCGCACTGATTCTGAAAATGCTAAATAATTGCTTATCCTTAGGGATTCGGTAGAATGATAATGTTTGATCTTTCTTGGAGTTTTTAAAGCAGCCATGAACACAACATGTAAACCCACCTCTGGAAGTAGTGAGATCCAGCGATTGTGGAGGTAAATCCTTGAGTAGATCTTCTTCCATCCTTTAGTTCCATGTACAAGAGCTTTCAAAACAGCTGGGGTTTTCGGTAAGCGTTAATGAAGCTTCCATCTCTTACATTTATTATTCAAATTTACTATCTACCAACAATAACAATCTCGCGCCGAATTTTTGATACTACCACTCCCACAATGCATTGCAAAATTACGTCATAAGGTAAATGGTGTATTCATACTCCTTGAGTAATGTTTTAGGTTAGTTATCCTCTTGATCTAAGTCAGATTTCTCCAATCTCCCTTAACATGCTAGGAAATAATTCTTTGAAGCAATACCTAGATGGATTTTAATCCATTCAAAGTCTGCAATTTCTTCTAACAATCTTTTTTGTCTCAACTACTTCCAAGTTTCTCTTAGATCTATTAAATTTAGCCTTTGATTTACAACATTTCATTTTTGGTTCGATGAGGTGACTTTAAGTCCCTGCCATTGAACCCTGAGCGGCTCTCTCGTTTACTACT
>OLMO02000277.1:4837895-4867604 GCA_900291935.2 Cassiopea xamachana
CATTTCATTTTTGGTTCGATGAGGTGACTTTAAGTCCCTGCCATTGAACCCTGAGCGGCTCTCTCGTTTACTACTCTCTCTTCATCTCCTTTATACTCTAATACAATGCACGCTATGACGAATTCGGAAATTTTCACTGGGACGATTTTACTCATTGCCCATACATACCTAATTGCTTTCTTAATCTACCAACTCATTCAATGTGGAAGTTACTTATATTTGTTGCTAACACTATTTTCATTTACGTAATACAATTTTCTGGGCACAAAGTGCAATTCTGTGGGCTCTAATTACCAACTAGCCTTCACCTTTAGCGTAAGATATTAAATACAAACCGTTGTGACACTCTCAATCTTGTTCAAGCATTGAAAGTCCAATCCTAAGCAGACCACAGTACAATGACGCCTACACAAAAATGAATTCAAGTGCTTCTCAAATTAATTTAGATCTAGCCAATTTGTCGTACGGTAATGTGATGGCAAATAGCTTCGAGCGATAAAAAAACTACAACTTGGTTTTCCAACTATTTTATTGAATCAAAACATGAACTCCCGGAAAAGAACAAGGAATCATAGCTAGCTGATTGCGTAGACTAAAACTAAAAGCATTTAGGAAACTATAGCGTATATATGCATTTTAACAAGAACTACGAATAAATCTAAATCATACAAAATTAAGAAGAACAGGAAAGGTGTATATAGGAAAATATAAGAAAAATCATTAGTCAGGGTGTAATCAGAGATACTACAATGGTATGAAAAAGAGATGGTTACGTAAGAAAATCTGAAAGCGAGACTAAACATGACGAACAAGGAGATGAGGTCACTAGTCAGTAGAAAAAGAATGTTACAACGCAGAGAAGGTACTTTAGAATGAATGAGAAGAAAAATAGTGTATCGTTACATACCTCCCCCCTATGTTGAAACGTCCCCTGTTTCATCCTTAACAAAAATTACTCAAATACGATACAGGTACAAATTAAGCGATACATTGTACACGTTACATCATGTGTTATGGTATCATCAACAGTGTCTTTTTTATCCATTGGTCTTGGTTGGCGATCGTGATAATGTTTACAACGATTTATATATACGATAGTTTTTCTACGGGGGATTCTCTTCTATTTCTATGTTTACATCAGATAGCGTTCTAATGATACGATAAGGTCCATTCCAGATGTGAGATTCCAGATATGATAACCAAATAAAGCTTACAATAATCCATGCAAAATCTAGTGCTGCCATCCTTCTTTCCTACTAGAACAATAGGGCTTGACCATCGGCTCTTAGATGGTCTTATTATTCCTCTATTTGCCATATCCTTAACATATGCATCTACAACTTTACGCTGCGTCTCAGGAATGCGATAAGGCCTTTGGTAAATGGGTTGGTGGCCTTGTGTATCTATCAAGTGCTCTAATACATTAGTACAGCCTAAGTCAGAATCGGACTTTGCAAAAACGTCAGAAAACTCATTCAGGAACCCTTGTACATCAGCTTGTTGCTGTGACGTAAGGTTAGTTGACGAAAAATTTAAACCTTCAACAATAGCTTGATTATTATTACTTTCTACTGTCTTAGTAGCAATATTTTGACGTCACTGTACCTATCTTCGCATTAGGCTCTAGAGTTACAGAATTGTAACCTGGATTAACCAACCTGACAGATATTTCCCCTTGTTCTGGTCTATCAATAGACTTAGCAGCATAAACATGCAAAGAGTGACACAACGATTCATTGACTTCAAACAATCCAGTGGAACACCCTGGTCCTATTGGTAACATAGCAACAAGTTCCGACCGTGGAGGAATTTCGAGTTTCTCTACTAAAGAAATTCCCCAAGTTACCTCTTGTCCATCATTTCCCATTGTCGTGGACTCAGCATTCCATTTCAACATACAACGGGGCATATCTAGGGTTATGCCCTCCCTGGTAAGGAAATCTGTCCAGTTGAAAAGGAATGTTATGACGCAAAGGAGGAAACATATAATTAATCAGTAGAAAATAAATAGGGTATCGTGACAGGAGCACACTTCATTGGTCACCATTTGCACCAGATACACTACAGCACAGCATGCTTTGATACTGGCATCTCCAACCCAATGCAACTGGCAGCTGACCAGCTCAACTTCGGCTGCATCATAAATACACCTTGGAATGGTCAAGGTGTTTAACTCATTAATCCCATCTATCACTTCTCCAACCTTGTAGCCTTACTGTCGGAAGTGTATCATCCCAATTCAGGTTTTCTTGACAAAGTTCCTGAAATAGTGGCGTGATTTCCGCACCTATGGGACTTGTTATACCTAGGAGATCAAATAATATTGCCAAAGTGCTCAAGATACATCTCTTGGTGGGTTTTCCTACCTGAATATTTGTAGCTATTTTGGTAAGATCTAATTCAATATGTAATGTTCATTGTCCTACATTATATGCAAAACTTTAGTTTTTACCCTCTAGAATCTTTTAGGGGACTTAAGGATTTCTTTGTAAAGGACCACTAATCTTCAGATTATTTTGTTCACATTCTCTCTCATTTTGGAAGACCTTTGGCCTTAGTTGTAACCTGTTAGTCTTTCATTTCTGAAAAGAAGATCTCCCTGCTTTCATTCTCTCCTTGGTCTTACTGTAAAGGGCATTGTACAGTATGGCATTGTTACAAGTTCATCCACATAGAAAGACTGTGACAATCGCCCACAAAACTCTGGATCTCCAACATTCCAAAAAGAGTACATTCAAAATAAACGGTGAGATATTTGCCCGAAAGAACACTCTGTTAACTTTCAAAACAACTGCTCTGCATTGTTATCATTTGCCCAGAGAAGTCGTAAAAAATCCTTGTCTGCTAGGTTAACTTCACTTTTGAAAATCACCTTCTCATTGTCGACTACAAAAGCAACCCTCGCATCTCAAAATCTAAATAAAATGTCAAAATTCAATGGTGGTAATGATGGGCTCACGTGCAAGCAATCATTTAAAGAACTCTTTGTTGCTTTATCCCTGTACAAAGCATAATAAACGACCCTTAATTTTGTAGTTTCAGCACTCTGATGCACAACTGCTGGATGTGACAAATAAGAAATCTTGTCTTGTCCCAGCTTGCCCCTCCTAGCTCTACATGTGGTCGCTTATTTGCCCATACCTGTGGATCCTTTGCGATGGTTTCAACTTCCCTATGTTGTTCAATTATAAGTGCTTCTACTTGTGTCCCTCAGCAGTCAGTTCCAGGTTTTGTAGCTGAGAATAGTTGTCATAGGGCTCAGTGATGATTTATCTATATAGATATAGTGATTTAGGGTTCTTTCTGGTGACTGGTGTTTCATCAATGCCTTCAAGCCTCAAGCCTAGGACATAGGGCTGGGCCTAAAGTAGAAGTGACACAACTATATAAATGCTCTTTGATGTTTTACTCTTGATGCCAACAGAAGACTGATTAATGTGAATTAAAACACGCAATGCATATGACATCAACTGAACGCTAGTCAATATATGGTACGTCAAGATGACGATATCGAGATCACAATACATGTTGACAGGACGTCTCATTTCCCAGAAAGGGTGTGTACTGCTCACAACACAACTCCACAAGTACGCAAGATCAAAACACGCGACATGATAATTAAAGTAACTTGAAATACAACACAACATAACTAAATTATCAAACTCAATACGTTAAATAGGCATTGAGCAATGCCAACTCTTGCCTGATAGTGGTATTTACGTATGTATGAAGTAAAGTTCATACCAATTGACACCCATTTGTTTTGAAGTTAGAAGTCACGAAGATTAGAACATCACTCTAACCTTTTACACTGCATAAGTCACAACTAACTCTTATGACAATAATTTGGCTAATAAATTTTTCCCCGGAATGACATTATGTCATTATATTGTTGGGATAACAAAAGCTGTGTTTGAAAAGGAAGGATATACTCTGCACGACAGTATTTGTAAGCAAAGACAAGATGTTATTACATAGTTTGATGTTATCGTGATGTGAGGTGTGTGTGTAGAGAAAGTGATGGCGACGCATAAAAATAAGTACAAATAATAAGTGAAATGGAAAATAAGTTTGCCAAAATTGAATTGCTACAGTCCAAATAGAAAGAACAATATAATTAGCAGAGTATTGCCAATTGCTATGGCTATATCCGAGTGTTAACAGTGGTAATAATTATTGAGATAATTAATAATTGCACCTTAACCATGTGTTGAAAGGCATTCCATTAAAGTTAAATGTTTAAATTGATATTTCTTGTATTGGTGTGAAATTTAAACAAAAATCAAAATGAGCAAGTGTGAAATATAATTTGCCCTTCATCATAATCATCATTATGGGGTTTTCTATGCCCTTCGGTGGCCAACTTTATACTTGGTCAGGGTTCCTTGATGCACGGGTGATCTTTATAATTGTAGTAGAGATCAAACATTTTAATAGCTAATAACTTCATTTATATTTACACTAACTGTACTACTGTCTCGGCTAGGTGACTCGCGTCCCTGCCATTAAACCTTCTACCTCAAATTCATAATTCACATTGTGAGTTCCACGTAAACTCCCTTCCCTTACTAAATCTTTAACTCTAGTTCTCTACAAAAGGTGCACTTAAATAGTTTAGGATGTATCATCATTTTTTGCCGACATAGAGTAGTCATTACTCGGCATAAAATACAATAAAAGGACTACGTTTGTATTACTTATATCTAACCTAACTTATTTCTTAACGACTACTATAAATACGTTTGGAAGTATCTTACGAACAACTAATATGAGATGGCCCTCTCAACCTTTTGCAAGCCTTGAAAGTCAAATAACGTAATTTGAGACATTCTAATATAAGATAAAAGTACTTTCGCAAGCTACTTTAACTGTCCTAATTTTCCTTCTATAGCTCCAATCTAAAATTTATGAATTAGCAGTATGACATACCTCCAGTTCTAAGTATTGAATCGTGCCCTATTCATCGTTCACTTATTGAGTAATGTTATCCTAGATATGCTAATTTAATGATACATAAAATTCTATTAACTGTCTCACACTATTAAAAATATACTGTACATAATTATCGAAATGATGAAAGTTGTCAACATGGTATACCTCATTCGTTAAATTACAGAAGCTTTCCTCCTCAATTGTCAGAGCATCCTTTGAGGCAGTTTGTAGTGGGACCTTCTATTCAACTGCTAGATGTGCCTCTCGTAGGTCTATGTTTCATGAACGGAGCAAGGTAAAGCATTTGCTTGTAACATGGCTGTGCTGGCTGAATCGGAACATCACCAGCACTACTACTTGGCTTGTACTCTTCTTATTTTCAGTTGTCGGTCCCACAAGTTTTTAAATGTTCTTTGGGCAATATTAATATCTGGTGATGCAAAAGTTTGATGGTAGACAGTAGTAGTTTTTATGAAGAAAGGCCTATTTTGAAAACCAAATCAAGTATACAAAGCTAATCAGCAATGAACTACCAACCTCACATAAGTTTACTTCATCTTTATAATCTTTCTTAAAAACCTCTGAACACACGCTCTTTCATGCAATCTCACTAACAAGCTCGATTTTGTTCTCCGATTTGGATGTATCATATAAGTGTGAAATTTTTTGTACAGCTTCTGTCAAAAGCTCCTTGTTCACAACTACTGCGGCCATCGTCTCTTCAGTCACTATTGTTCTGAAGCGTCACCATACGTCAAAGTTACATTCTTTTGTAACTGTGGCGCTTCATGCTTCACAGCTAAAAAACACTATGCATACGCATACTAATCACGTGCTTTGAACCATATATGGTTGGCGTCATGGCGCTCCGCACCGTGTCCAGTGTGAATTCAGCTTTAGATAGGATTTCTGGGCACATAAATCCTGCATCAGATTACCGCCTAGGTGACTAGGCCTTAGCCGTAGCAGTATTGGCTAGGGGACTAAGTATTTCTTGAGGGTCAAATAGGCTAACTATCCTTGAGGTATGCTAGGAATACTCCTTTCTTTAACCTTTCCATTCTTATCTTTAGATATTCTTCAATCAAACTCTGAGACATCCTCACTTGTATCCCATGACACCGCAACACCTTTGTTTTCTGTTTAGCGTCCGTAATCTGTCCGAAAGTCTCTTTGTGAAAAGAATACTCTTCTGATAAAACCTGACCTATCTCTTTGCCATCTCCCCTTTCATTTACCTGTATTTTAGAGACAGTAGTTCAAAGCCCTTGGTTTTAAATTTGTGATGCCTGAAACCTCTGTCCTGTAATCTGACTGTACCGTTCTGTTAGAGCGTATAAGCTTCTTCAGAAGTATTGCAACCTTTCACTGAGTCATCTGCATAGAAACTTTCTTTTACTTTGGTCACAAAACATGGATCAATTTCCTAATAGTTTTCCATGTGGTGTATTAAAACAGCATTTAAGATATGTGGTGAAGAGTTGGTACTAAAGGCAACTCGCGTAAAACGATATGGAAAGATTTGTGGATCCTCTGAATGAATATCGTCATCCATTGTTTCCCAGTCTTAATCAATCCCTGTCTTTTCGGATGACCTCAATGTTAAGAAGGCTTTCTCAATGTTTCGCATCAAACGAACCTTATTTTCTCTAAGCCGGCAAAAGAATGCCAAGTATGAGGGGTTCATTGGTTGTCAAACATGACGACAATCATTTGAAGACAACTCTGACTTTCTAGCTTTACGCAATGCATCAAACACTATTCTTGCTTTAGTGGCTTCAGCCTCCTCAAGAATCCATGCCTGGTGAACTATCTGACCACTCCAATTCTCGGACCTTTTCAACAATTCCTTTCTTTTCCTGATTTATAATAATTTCATTATACTTTTCAAGCAGGGGCGGCTGGTAGGTGAAATAAGTTGCTAATACTCGCGAGGAAAAGATTGGGGGTAAGAGAGTCTGTCATAGGAAAATTTTTCAGGACCACACCCTTTAGATTGCTGGAAACGCCCTTTTAGATGTCGAATAATTTTATTCTATTGCAGATCCAAAATTCTCTCATTTAATTGATGTAATTAAATTAAAAGCAAGCAACAACAAATAGATAGCTCTCGCTGATAAATCTTCTTAAAATACATATTAGGAATTCATGAGATGGATTTACAAAGCTGCTCAAAAACTATTAACTGCTCCACAAGTGTAGTATTGTAAAATATTTCTTAGTAACAAGTGCTATCTACTCGTATGTTAACCTGTATGATGGAATTTTGTAGACAATGACATCATATCAGTAGAATTACGAAAATTAAAATTTTCAAGGACCGATTGCAGAAAAGGTTTGAATCCAAATAACATTTCTTGGGGGATATCAAGCTCAATCTGCCCAGCATGTATGAAAGATAATCGAAACTAGAAGTAGGGCATACTGGGGGGATGGGGGATTGGTTTTACTTGTCCACCCTACTTAAACTGCTTAATTCTCAATGAATTGCTACAAGAAAATAATTTCCTGGAAAATCTTTCTAAGCGTCTTTGGTTGTTCTCTATAAACCTTTTTACAATATTTTCATAAAAGTTCGGTTGTTTCGAGAGCCATCTAAGGAGGCCATGGCCAACTTGCAACATGACAAGATGCTCCTTTCTAGCCTGTAGCATTCGCGACCTTGATGCAGATACTACTCTCTTCATACTACTAAACACCCTTTTGCAATGTATGCTTGTCAGTGGTGTTACTGCCGCAATTTCCAAAAGAAGTATTGCTTTTGGAAGTGCATCTGCAAGGCCAGTTTCCTGCACCACAATCAGCAGATCTTGGATGCACAAAGTTCCTTCAGTTACAAATTTGGTGTCAAGCTTAGTCAATTCGCCAGCGTCAAACTCATCATTCTCTTCTACATTTCTGGATTCTTCTTCTATCACTTCATCATCAGTGGTGTCTTCAGCTTTATAGCATGCATCGATCCTTCTCTGCTTAGCTTTCCGTTTCTTGACTGCATGGTCTCTTTCCTTTACACACTTGCGAAGCAGCAATGATATTTCGCTATTGTTATGGAGGACTTCGAGGTTATTTTCTGCTGAATTTATGTCATCCAAGGCAAAGAGTAGAGATTCATGAATTCTCTAAGCATTAATTTCACTTCATTCGAAGGCAACTTCCTGCTTTGAGTGAGCTTACTTGGGTGCACTAAGTCTATCCACTTAAACTTTTCAAGATTATGGAATCTCCATGAAATTTGTTTCGCAAACTCAGTGCAAATCCTCTCTTGAACAATGCACAGAGTCTGCTTCAAACTCTCCTGAGATCCATTATTTGCACTTTCTGTTCCCCTCCATCCAGCTCTAGCACATGTGATGGGAAAATGTGGGTCAGCTTCGAGAGTTTCCGCCCAGATTTTTTCGAATTCCAAGGTAGCAAGGAAGCGTTGAAAATCATTTAGCATTGAGCGTACCAGAACTCAGGGGCGGATCTAGAAAATTTCATGACTGTCGCACAAGGGCGTGGCTTGTTAGTGGGCGTGGTCAAACCGATCAATTCTGCGAATGCTTGCTGTGGGGTGGTTGAAGATAGTCAAAATAAATTACACATGTTGAGGACGTAAACATCGCATCATAGCACATTTTAAAATTAATTCATGCAAAAGAGGTAGTCATATACTTATACTTTCCATTATTGTATAATTTGCTTTTGAATGAGTCAGTTCTGTCACACACCACGGCAAGTTATCCCAGACATCCGCTACACACTCTGAAAAGAAGTTCCAATGCTCTTTTCTCAATCTTTACACAACATCTTCAGATGAAAAATCTACAAGGAGTGGAGGTGATAAAGTTCCTATAATATATATCCTTCCTTGTCACAAGTTTTTCAGTCTGAATCAGATCATCTCTAGCGAATACATTCCAAGTCTCTGCAGTCTCTGCTCATAAGAGAGGTATTCCAGTCCCTTCATATCGCTTTTGTCACTTTTCTTCCTGCAGCACGGGTTTCGCACTTGTTCACAGTATTCCAGATGCAATCTTATATATACAGGATGGGAAAACTTTCTTTGAACTGACTTCTGAATATTAATTGATAGGTAGTTCCAATCAGCCATAGTTCTTCCTGTACTACATTTACTAATACCTCCACAGAGCAACTGCAATGAATTTTCACAGAGACACTGATACAGGAATACTCCTTCAACATCCAGTTGCAAACGAAGAAACGTTACCAGTAGATCAATTCTTTTTAGAAAGTATCACATTAACTTCAATTCAGTTAGCTGCGATGCAAACTACATCACTCGAACCACTTACATCGAAGTGAAACACATGGCATTCAGCGATGGTAAAGGCTAGTAATGATGGAAACAACAGCTGTTTAGAAGCTATCAGATAAAAAGAGACACCTTCCACCGGTAATAGAATAAATTCTATAACAAATAAGTAACTGTCAGAAGGAAGCAAGAATCTCGAGGAAATGACATATATGACAACATGGCAACACAAAAGGTTGGTACCGAAGGAAACAACAGCTCTTAGCAAGCTATCATATAGACAAGAGACACTTTGTACTGGCAATGGAACGGCTTTGAATGAGACTAATTTAGACTCGTACTATCTATAGAAGCAACAATTAATAGGTGTAACAGAGAGGTATGAGGCCTTTACATGGGCTTGGTGGGAATTTTATGGGGTGGGGAAATATACTATACAAATGCTGGGCGTTACTCATGGTTCGTACGCGATTTTGATATGCAAACTCAAGGATTTTTAAGGACTAATCAAGGACTAACATAAAGCACTTCCAAGGAGCTCTAAATTTGCAGCGTGAGTATACATGAAACCCAAAATACCGAAAATGATGTATTTCTTGGCATATCATGAATTTTCTTGTACGACTCTCTTTGAACTTTCTTTTTGATATCTCTTCAAGTTACTTTTCGTATTCTTTATTGCTTTGAACGAAGTAAGCACAAAACATTAACAAATTTCAAGGAGTTTGATAAATTTTCAAGGAAAAATCATCACTGTCAAAGAACTTAAAGTGCTCCTGAAGTAAAATTTCAAATTACAGCACTTTTCAAGGAGTTCAAGGGCCTGCACGAGCGGTGTTCACTTGCCCTTGTCTACAAAATATGATGTTGCAAGTGACAAGATCTGAAAAGAAGGAAAATCTAAGGGATCACATGAAAATTTTAAGGGACCAACCGGGAAATTCCCCGAATGCTAGTGGGCCACTTGCATTCTGAGCCTTTGAAAAAACGAAGGCTAGTAAAGCTGTGAGAGCATTGACTCGTCATTTGCTGGTAAATCTTGGTCTGAATCAAGAATATTTGACATAAAAACACGCCTTGAAGATCTTGCAAATTTGTCAATAACTTTATTAGTAGGGACATCGATGTCTTTGTGAGTATATAGCAATGCTAAGCCGTTTAGTCTCTTCTGAGTCATAGTACTTCGCAAATAAGATTTCAAAAGACGTATTGATGAAGCAGCTCTTTCGCACGTGCAGCTTGTAATTGGTAGAGTTCCTAAGATCCTTAGAGCAGTTACTATATTTGGAAAGCTTACTGGATTTGCTACTTTTATTGTATCTGAAATAGTGGAGGGTATTTGATCCTTTGGATAATTTAGCCAAAGTGACTCCCAGTTGTCAACTTCATGTGAAATATTTTCGATGCTGGGCATATCTTCCTTGTATTGTTCACAGAAAGATTGCAGATCTTTTTCCCACATTTTGTCTAATCTATATATTTTTATGATTCTTCCTTCATTTTAAGTCTTGTTTGTTAGTCCATTCTTTTCACTGAATTCTGCACTATTTCCTGTGTTGCTTGTTGTTGCTGAAGGTGGATTTGAAGGTTGAGTAATTGTTGGTTCCTCAGTTGAATATTCTCTAAGCAACATGGCAGGAACAATAGACAGAGCTTTGTATGAATTGCAGTTAACTTCAGAAAAACGAGTCGATAGCTCTTGAAGGAAGTGATCAACAAAGGGTATAGTTAAATTTCTTTTGAAATAGACAGATACATCATCTGCAGGGATATTACTTCGGCGAGTCTGCCTTTTGCAAAGCCTAGGGGAGTATACTATTGCATCAATTGAATTAGCTATAGCAACTGCTTCATCGAACCAACCATTGTTGTATATATCAATAGAATTTCTTGCTGCCTGCAACGAATGTTTAATTGTAGAAATTTCTTGCAAGCCTTTAATTACGTCTATATTTTGGCCCTGTAGCTGAGAAGTAGCTGATCTAGCAAAGCCAATAACCATTCGAACAACTACTAGCGTTAAAATAAAATCAAAATTTGTGAGAACAGAAGCATATGAATAGGCATCACCGGCACTTGCATCCCAACACCCATCCTCATTGTCACGAATTATAAATATGGCTTCTGCAATTGCTTTATACATAGTCATTAAACGCTCTAGACCATCAATTCGAAGGATCCATCTTGTCCTACATACATCCAAAAGCTTTCTCTTCTTACTATGTGGATCAAACTTTTGAGCCATTTCATCTAGTAGCAGCTGGCGTTTAGGATGGTTATTGAAGAAGTAGCACATCTTGGTCACATTTTCCATCATGTTTCGAACACCTTGAATTTGACAAGAAGAAGCAATGCAAAGGTTAAGCCTATGAGAAAAGCAGTGAGTAAACAAGGCAAGGGAATTGATGCTTAGGATTCTAGATGAAAGCCCAGAAAATTTACCAGCCATATTCCCAGCTCCATCATAACATTGGCCTCTACAGTATCTAATTTCTAGCTTAAAGTTCTGTGTTAACAGATTCATAATCTTAGCTGTTAATGCTTTGCCAGAGAGTCCTGTGTCACAATGAATGAACTGCAAAAATCTTTCTTGAATTTCACCATCTTTATCAACATACCTTAATATAACTGGCATTTGCTCTTTGTTTGAGCAATCTTTTTCTTCATCAGCTAGAATTGAATAAAACTTTGCATCTTTTATATCACTTAGTATTTGATCAGTTATAATTTCACCACAGCAAGAGATTAAATCATTTTGGATGGTCTTAGACCTGTAGGTTGCATTTCTAGGGGCCTTTTGAAAGTGCTGCTTTAGTACCTCATCACCACTGTCAACTCTGAAGTCTAGCATTGCCTGAAAATTCCCACAGTTTTTTGCATCATAATCACTGGAGTCATCTCTGTGCCCCCTAAGAGGTATGTTTTGCCTACCACACAACAAAGTAGTCTTAACAATAGAGGACAATTTTTCTCGGTTCTTTGACACTTGCTTCTCAACAGCTTCACTTTGAATTTGGCTGATAGGCTTTATCTCATTCTCCATAACAGAGATGAAAATTTGCATTGTGAGAAGTGAGGTCTTGTGAATCTCAGATTTACATTGGTGATCATTAAACCTTCTTGTAGCTATAGACCAATCAACTAAGGGACACATCATCAATCTTTCTAATTTGCAAGAATTGGAGCCAACACATCTGCCAAAGAAAACACAAGGGATGCAGAAAGCACCATCCAACAATCCAGAGTAAGCAAGCCAAGGAAAGTTTTGAAACCAAGAGAAGATAAATTTCCTAGCTTTGCCATAAGAGGTACGGATAGGGAACTTATAATCAGAACCAGGTGTCCAAATATGCTTTAGAATATCATACATCTGAGAATCAGACAGCTTTTCCATACTATTATAAAAGAGACCTATATCATAGGGATGTGTTGGTGGTGTCCCATTTTCATTAACAACAGTATGTGGTTTAGGATTAGTAACAGATTCAAGGAGATGCAAATCTTTTGCATGTTTTTGTACTTTTGTATTACACTTTCCAATTGCCTGGAATGGAAGACTCAATTGCTTCCTTTTAAGCTGTCTTGATGAAGGTTGCTTCTCCTACAATGAAAAGCTGGTGTTACTATTTGGGCTCACTTCACATTTTGCAATAAAAAGAGGAACAGCATGATTTGGAACTGGTGGTCTATGCACCATTTTGGAACCAGCAAAAGTCCAGAGGACTCTGATTGGAGTTGAAAAAGAGTTGAGCATGCTTTGGTGTGGTTTAATGTTAGAGTTGAGAAGTAAGTGGATATTTTTACCAGAACAAGTAGCAGGCTCACCAGAAAAAAAAGAATGTATCTCCAATCCTACAACACTTGGCAGAGCCATCAACGAGATGAAGGGGCTCCATCTCTTAGTTTGACAGTTTCTTAAAGCCTCAAACTTAATGCAATCTGAATGAGATTTAGATTCATTGTCAAGAAGGTCAGTAGCTTCAAATGTATTAGCAAGCTGGAAAAAGATCCCAAAAGGGATGGAATTCTGCTCAGATGACATAGAGGTTGTAAAATGTGGATGAGATGAATAATAGCTTGAATGCAGAAATAACTCAATTGAAGTTAGTGCTCTAAGTATCAAGGCAAGTCCTTCATCACCACTGACAGCTAGGGAGCTTGCATTGTAAATGCAATTTCCATCACCAGTCACCCTGAGAGTATGAAAAAAATGGAAGCTAAATTTTGTTCCTAAGTAGTCAGTAATTTATAACTCTGTGTACCATAGCAGTCTAGAATTAAGGAGGGTATGAAAACCTTTCCAAGGTAAGTTAGGGATATGAAACTTCCTAGAAAGATGTAGGAGGTGTGGAATCATCTAGAAAAATTCCTGGACAAAGTCAAGTAAAAGATTTGCAGAATTCTATCAAGCACTAAATGAATCCAAGCAGTTTTAGCATTTTCCTCTATGCCAAACTAAAATAATATTCTATAATGTATTTATGTTTTAAGTTTTTTATTTCCTGTATTCTCTGTACTTAATGTTTACAGAAAACCTGCATTAACAATGAATTTCGTAGATAATAAACATGGTATGAAAACTATAACTTACTACTCATTGGGGCATGACAATTTCTAGCTAATGATGAAAGGGATATGTTCTAACCAATGCTCTAACCCACTACAGTAATCAGAGTTATAAATGAATTGCCACTAATACCACTTCATTATAAGCAGGGGCGGATCCAAAGGGGACTGGGGGCCATAGCCCCCCTCCAAATTGACAATATTGTTTGCGTAAACAATAATGGTAAGACACTTCCTACATAAAAAGACAATATGAATCAGATGGGCCCCCAAAGTCCAGCACTAGATCCACTCCTGACTATAAGACATATAATCGGTTACCAAAAGTATTTCATGATCTATTTCAAAAATTCCATGTAACAGAAATGACAACACAAGAATGTGCTTTGAGCATGGGGAATTACCATTCTCAGGATCATTCCCCGCAATATGAAATATGACCCTGAAAGATACCTGCTGTCTGCAAATGACTTCAGATTGGTTTTAGGCACGTTTAAGGAGCAAGAGAACATGATTTAATATTGAAAATAAGTTGAAATGTACCTGGCAGCTAAGACTCTTTCATCACTCATAAGGTGAAGGCGTGGATCATTCTTTGGAATGTCGCTGCTAGCAGATAGCTCCTCAGCTAACAGGACTTTGTTTGAGATTACGCCACATTTGCCGAGCTTTACTAATTCAGCGTTATAAGTTGCCTCCAACGTGTTGTAGCTCTTTTCTTCCATACAGCGCTTTACTTTTTCCAGTAAATCCATCATGAACTAATGACTATTGCGAAACGAATGGAATTCTGTTGCCTTCCGCGTGCTAAGCAAACTACTAAATCTATGTACCAAATCTACGTTAAGATTGTGCGACAGTACTACAAAGCATCCTTTAGGCATACTGTCGCACAGGAAAACGATTTGATTGGCTTCCTCGATTCATATCCAAATTGTGCGACAGTGGTGCTACAGTCGTGTGACAGTGGGTAAGAAGCATCCTGTGCACAGACATCTTACTCTATCTGCTTTGCTGCCCTGTTGGGCTTCAGTGAAAACTGAAGATTTAACAATCTGGAGAAAGATTACAAAAATTTGATCTCCTCTTTCTGACCAGCTCCTCCACAGAATAAAAACCTGTAAGCACCTTATATATAATTCACTACCTACTTAGAGCAAACAGAAAAATCCATCTTAGAGCTGATTTGATGTAGTACAAATTGGAAAATTGTTCCAAGTGACTAAAAATATTATTGCACAGCTGAATGTTGACTGTCGCATGTGGGACCTGTGCAACAGTCTGAATCCACCCCTGCAAGAACTGCATCTAAAGTTGGCTTCTGCATCAGTAGTAAGGTAGTCCGGTGCCATTGGCGCGTAATTGACTCCGGTGAAAGAACACCAACCCATAATTGACTCCGCATAATTGACTCTGCGTAATTGACTCCCGTGAGGTGTGACAAGTTTAATGGCGGACGAGTAGTGGTGAAGGTGGAGGGCCTAAGGTGGAAGGTGCAGGGCGTAAGTGGAGGGCGTAAGTGGAAGGGCGTAAGTGGAAGGGCGTAAGTGAAAGGGCGTAAGTGGAGGCTGTAAGTGGAGGGTGTAAGTTGGAGGGGAAGGGGGAAGGGGTGTGTGAGAAAGAGGCTAGGGGAGGGGAAAGAGGCTAGATGGGAAATTCAAAAAAATATGGCGGGAAATTGCGTTGTTAAGTGAGGGGAATAAACTGGGGGAAATAACGTTGGCCTAAGCAGAAGGCAAGAAAGACATGACTACAGTATGGTGGTACAAATAAGTATTTTTATCAATATAAAACAACGTTTATTTTTGTGACATTAACATTATAAAGTCTATGTATATATCGTGTACTTGGTATAAGAGCTAGTGTTGGTGATCTTCAGTGCAACATATCTAGGGAGAAAGAAATAATGATCATCTATATCTGTTCATGTGGGAGATGTCTCTAGTCTGCATATTAAGTAAATCGCACATCCGGTCATTTACTCTCTGCATGTTTGCAATCATAATGGCATTTTCTCTCATAATCTGGGCTGTTTCAGTAAAATATATCATGCTGATGCCCCTCAAGTGGAATAATTCTTTGTAAATATCTCGTAGCAACATCGTGAGTGTCTAGAATGAACAAAATATTGTTTGGGGTGCATCACACATCCATTCGGTCATTTATTCTTTGCATTTTTTGCGATCAATATGGCATATTCCCTCCCTCAATTAGTATAATTTGCTGTAAACATCTTGTAGCAACATTGTTATTGTTCTCTACAATAAGGAAATAAAGGGATATAACAGCGCATGCATGAGTTATGGGGCAGCAATTTCACCCATATTTGAGACAGATGGCTAGTATACCAAGTATAAGTAGAGTGGTTTTACATAAACTCTTACAATGCTGTGTGTTTTTCAATCTATCTATATATACTTTTTGATCTCACACACTGCATGTATTTTTCTAAGTCTTACTCCTATAAAAACAAACTTAGTGGCATATTTCAAAAACTTAGCGTATTTGAGACAGCGTATTTCAATTACTTAGCCAAAAACTTTTAAGACAAAATACTTAGTATATTTCAGACATCAACACAATATTAATACCATTCATGAGTTAGAGATAAGTATCACAGAGAATCAAAATAATATATACAACATCAAAATAGCAAAAAACTTAATCATCATAGTCCATTATACAAATCAAAGTGTTCATATTATTACTTTCATCTTCATATTCAGTATTGCTGTTGCTTCCTCCTGTTATGGTTGATTCATCACCATCCTCCGTGATACGCCTTCTCACCTGTTTGCATTTATGAGGGACTGAGCATCTCGTAAAGGTGAGAAGGTGTTTTCGTACATTCCTCAGTTATTCTTCAACTGCCTGGTTTTTCTTCTTTTCTTTCCTCAATGTCTTCTTTATTCTTCGATTTTATTTTTCTATCTTGCACATCTCCCCTGCCATTTTATACATCTGTTCATCTTTCTTATTAGCTTCTTCTGTTTTTGCCATCACTAACTCCTGAAGACATTTAATTTCTGCCCCTCCGTACTCATGTACCCGTTTTGCGGCTTTCATCCCATCACACAACATTGTCACTTTATAATCCATTTGCATCATTTTCAGTTCAAAAAGTTCTATCTGCAATTTCCAGAACTTTGCTGCTTTGTACTGTTCTTGTACCAGATACGTTCCCATTTCTCGATCTCTCTCGCTACCATCATCGTCTATACTTTTCACCAGCTTCTCCAACTGTTCTTTGTCCTTTCTATGCGCTTCAATCACATCATCTTCCTGTTCTTTATCACCAATTACGCCATCCACCACCACCACATCTGGCGTATCCGATTCTACCTCCAACTCATTGAGTCCCAAATCATCATCATCTTTGGGATCATATGGTATTGGAGAGAACTCCGAATACGCCAGATCAGACACGCCATCATCACAAAAACCATCATCATCATTCCCAATATCATCCCCAATCTCAAAAATATCACTAACACTATCTACATCATCATCGCCAATCACAATTACATCCTTATCACTAGGAACACCACCATTGTCCTTACTAAATACAGGACCAGTCACAAGCTCAAAGTCTCTTTCTGCCAACCTATGCTCATGACAGCCCTCACACGAGCAAGTACTGTCATGGCGTATTTGAGAGACATCACCTCCTCCACAACTACCCAGATCTCCAATACTTATCCTGATTACGTTATCCATCGTCGTCTAATCGTCTTATACACTAACTATATATTATCTATCTAGACGTCTGTGCTGTAGCTCGTAACGAGACTAACTGACCAACCTAACTGTGGGTCGCTGTTATATAGGCTAGCTAATTACCTGTCACTCACTGTCAATCATCCAGACGGCTTCTTTGATCTATCACGTGCTGTATCAATCAACCTCCCTACCACTTGACACAGAAGCGTATCTCGAGCCTACCACGTGACACAGAAGCTTATCTCGAAAATAATAGGGAGCGTATTCTTATATGGGGCATGTGCCGCCACATGTACCACATGGAAGCGTATTTTGAAAATCATGGAAGTGTATTTGAAGCGAGATCACGTGCTGCCTGCTACTAGTGTATAAGGCAGACAGGCGTATTTCATTCATTATGACACCACACACCACAGGAGGGAGCGTATCTCGCTAATAGACAATGGTAAGCATATTCCAAAGGTCAATCGTCGTCGTAAGCGTATACCAAAGGTCAATCTACAAAATAAACAGCATGTTGTCAATCATGTTATCGCAAAAAAAGGTATAAATTGAGACACGCACATCACTGTGGTCATTCAGTCAATGAATCAACTACTGCTATTTGCAGCAATAGTTTTTACTCAAAGATGAGCATACAAAAAGAGAATCTATCATTATGGACAGCAACAGCAGTGAACCACACAAGATAGAGACAATCTGCACCACAAGAGCTGAGAAGAAGAAATACGGACCTCATACATCACCATTAGCGCCACCTGGTTTGGATAATACGCTACATTTATCTGAAAATCTTATAGCATATTTGCAGCAAATCCGATCTATTGATGGAGAAAAACAGCAAGTGCTCACCTTTATGATACAGAATCTCACAACTACTCAACGTGCAGAATATATGAAGTTCGCCGAGAATTTAATAATCGATCATTCATGGAATGGCATATTGGCGTTCTGGAATCACTGAAAACACGATTCTACAACATCCACATTCAACATACGACGAAAAATCGAGAAACTCAAAGAACGAGAGTATGTGTTCAGCAGAAAGGCCAGATGGTATGCACCTGAACAACATGACACACTGGCAGTTGAAAAGATAATGGAACGCTATATGCCTTTGATATATGAATGACATTTTATGAAATATGTCCAGAGAAATACTGTTCCCGTATGCTTGGAAACACTAAAGATGTGGGTATGGGACATAAAAGATATGTTAATAGAAAAATCAGAACTTGTTGACGACCCAGATTTCTACGAGAAACGCTTGCACAACATACTATGAGACGCCAACGCGTTTGCTTACACAAATCGCTTTCCACCTAACCAAAAAAAGAGATCTCATTCACCATTGCTACGACCACAATCACATTTACCAGTCCACCCAAAGAAGATTGAGATTCTCGATGATGATAATGAGCCTACACCTGTTGATCCTCAAAGATATCATCTGCAACCACCATCCTCACCACCACGAAAAAAACAGAAAAAGAAGACCACCACCACCGCTCCTGCTCCCCCCGAATGTGCTACTGCTCCTCCAACACCACCACCATCGTCATGTTCCTCCTCTACCACAACAGACAACAAGAAATCGTATGAATCATACATCATACAAGAAAGTGTAAAACATATGACAAAAACGGATTGGGAGGAGTTTCTTACACACCATCAATACAAAACATCACTACTCGCCAACCTGCAACTTTTTCTGCATGAAAAATATATTAATTATGAAGATACTGACAGCCAGCAACACTACAGAGAGCTGTGCAACATGGCAGAATATCCTGGAACATACATCCCTTTCAGGGATGATATTCCTGCCAAAAACTATCATCTGCGTATAGACCAGGATATTCCACACTATCCTTCAACTCCCAAGACCTTCTTTATGCGCAAATTCGGTGGCTCTTCGTTTCCAGTATACAAATCTGATGAGGAATACGATTGGGATTTCTTCCATTCTCACATGCTTGCCGTTGATCACCCTACCAACCCCAGCAGATTCCACACATTCACAAAACACCCATTGTATCCATCATATTATGCTTTATACAAGAAGGACAAAAATGGACAAATGGTATTTTTTAGAAATATGCCAAAAGAAGAAGACTTTGAAATGAATGAATGACTACTTCTATTTTTCTGCTGCATCATTTTATATATTTTACATTTAACTTTATCTCTTTTTTTGTCTCTAATCTCAAAAGGGGAAACTCATGGGGAGGGCACCCCTCCTAGGTTAGTGGTTAGTTATGTGTGGACAATTTATACTGAAATTCCCGTTTATATGTTAGTTGTGTTGAAGGTGCGTGCTATCAAGTGGAAAGACCGAGAGATAGAGATCTGGAGAGATTGACCTGACTGACACTATTTTTCTGAGACCTGTGGCGGACCCCCTTTTGCTGAACGAAACTCTGAAACCTGTTGAGCAAGCCCACCAAAATATTTGTTGAGAAATTGACACATAGGCGCTGGCTGGCTGGCTGGCTGGCTGGCTGGCTGGCTGGCTGGCTGGCTGGCTGGCTGGCATGCAAGTGGACATTTCTTCCTATTTCTACCCCTATATCCCTGCTCATATTAGCATGCTCTCTTACTAAGTAGTATATATTATTATATATTTTATTGTACTTACAGTAACTTGTCTCCTCCTCAGTCTTCTTATCAACTGGTCTTCATCGTTTCATTTCTTCTTTCTTCTGGTATACATATAGGTTAAGAGAGTTGGCCAGGCTCATCCCTATCCAATTTTTCATTAAAAACACAAAAACTATTTATATTCTGCCCTACTTTTATACTCCCCACTTGTGGGTACCCACATACGCATGCGTTTTCAGCATAGGCCATTGTTTTTTCCCCTCGCCTAGCCTCCTCGCCCATTTTCCCACTCCTTCCCCCCTCCCTTTTCCACTTACGCCCTCCACTTATGCCCTCCAACTTCCACCCTTCAACTTAGGCCAGCCTTCACCACAGCTTATCTGCCATTACTTTTTTCACACCTTGGAGTCAATTACGCGGAGTCAATTACGCGTAGTCAATTACACGGAGTCAGTTACGCGGAGTCAATTACGCGGAGTCAATTACGCGTTGATGTTCTTTACCCAGAGTCAATTACGCGCCAATGGCACCGGACTACTTTACTACTTGCATCATTTTGATTATCGGAGCACAGTGCTCAAAGATCTTTCTATACAGCTTCAGCAAAAAAAGAAAGTTTACATTTTGAATGCTGAGAACAAGTCCTCTTGCTACGGCTTGAGTTTAAGCCTTCTCTGTGCTATTCGTAGAAATCTCGTATAGAGCTGTTCCAATATTTTCATAAAAGGAATCTACTGCAATCACGGCTTTATCACGAGAAAGCCACCTTGTGTCACCAGGTTTCGGAAGGTTTTACCCAAGATTCCGTGTGTGTTTAGGGCTGCTCCTGAAAAATGTGATCAGTCTGTCCAATGTTCCGAAGAACTTAGCAACTTCCACGTTTCCTAAGAGGCGATGTAGACTTCGTACACAAGCAAACCGACATTCAAACGCAACAATCATTCATTTGTTTCAAAAGGATTCAGTAGTTAAATTCAAACTTGCAATCAAAGTAAATCAAGCGAATAGTAAATTTATTGTAAATTGAGATGATGCTAATTGGTAGATTACATACTAGTAATCTGTTGCCTTGATGAGACTTTAATAAACATAGTTCTAATGTTGGTCGGTATTGGGGTTGTGCTTATTTGTGTTGAATTGTATCGAATTGGGTTGATTGTATCGAATTGCCGTGATTTCTATCGAATTGCGTTGATTTCTATCGAATTGCGTTGGTTTGAACTAAAATCACACGATACAGTAAAGTTCAAACTAAATATACCTAGGTAAACATCGAAATCATACGGTCTACGTATAACACAACGAATAATCACTACGATAGCTTATACTACAATACGTAAAGGTATATGTCTTACTTTGGTTTCCTGGCTTGCCTGCATAGAGTAGCGTAGATTTATTGCTGATATTCGCCAGACGATAGATTGGTTATGCTTCTGTCCTAATTCCGTCTATAGCATCGAACACTTAAAAAAACGTGTGTCCTCCAGGGGGTAAAACAGTAGCTATTGTTTGCGAATTAAGCTAACAGGCGATAGGCGGTATGATTCATCACATGATGTTTAGTTTTTTGATGTGAATTAGCAACACTAGAGAGGTTTACTAGTTGAACTAAAGCCATTGGGTTTTACGAAGGAAACTCCTCTCATCTGCAATGAAACACTCAAGCGTAGCCAAAGAGACCATACATTTATGACGTCTAAAAAATTCGCTATTCTTTTACCCCTCCTCCCCCTTGTCGGATTTTGTTTAAACTTGTTAATCCCCTCCAAAACAACATTTTTTTATAAGAACCAGACCAGATGATCTTTGCCAAGCCTCGATGTTCTTAACTTTTTGATATTTTCAGGCTCAAATGGTCTTAAAATTGTGTTCTTATTTTAAGAGTGAGTGTTTGCAAATATTTGAGAAGTTACATAGTGTATAGTTTCTAAGAAGTTTTACTGGGTAAATTTTAAAAATAAAGCAATGACTGCTAGTGTTTATGGACAAAATCATTAGTTTTTTGTCAAAAGAATGTCGGTACAGTAGTTTTGTTCTGTTTGCATGACATAAATTTCAAAATGCGAATTGTTTTTTTTTAAATTTCTCATCTGAAGCTGAGCATGTTCTAGCCTTGTTCTTATTTTTTGGGCAAATCGAGCCTCAGTGTTCTTATAAAGTGTGTTCTTATAAAAAAGGAGTGTATGGGCACACTGTTATGAAGCATCTCACTACACCTACAGCACTCCTTCCCACGTAATCCTCTCAGAGCCTCTAAAACATCTTAAATTTGTTTTACCGTCCCTCCCCTTCTTAGCCGACATCATAAATGTATCCAAAATCTCTGCATTGCCTGCTGCGTGCGGCTATTCCCCAAGAGGAGTAGTTTAGCGGCACTTGCCGCTTAATAGCAGCCCCACTATTAATTTTCAACTTTTAATAGTGCGGCCACCACTGTTGAGTTCTCAGACCAAAGACTGAGTGTGGAATTCTTTTACAAAAATCTTACCAAGTCAAGAAACGTAGAATTATGAAAGGTAAAGGTGCTAATAACAACTGGATTTAGTTTCTCAAACTAAGTTTCTAATTTTCCAGGAATGGTCACATTTAATCACCCTGTTTCAAAAAAAGTAGAGTGGAATCTTTGATGTATTTACTTAAAATAAAAGACAAACAAAATTCTTACCTTTGACAGATGTCCCATGACAAGGCACGGCTAGCAAAAATACGTATGTCTCTCGGCATCTCCACAAATCCAAAAACAGCTATCGTACACTCCTACAGAAGTTTGATGCTTAATGGTAACAGAAGGACACGGTCTCCCGTCATCTTTGAGGCGAAGGCGCTGTTCATAACTTAATTTTCCTTGTACCGATAAAAGCGAGAATATTTTTGAAACACCCCATTTGATTCCATCCGGTGCGACTTGATTCATCTCTGCGATATGCGTCAGTTCGTTGGTTCGTTCGTACGATATGTTAGAAATACAAATTGGAGGAGACTCGATGAACTCCGATTTGAGTTCTCCGAGCCTCCTCGTAGCATCGAGGTCGCTGCGCATTGCACAACTTACTTCCTTCTGATGAGAGACTTCAAAGGTTCTTGGCATTACACTCAATTGAATCCAGGAACTGGCACCAAAAAGACATGTATCCCATAGTGCTAATGAATTCAGATAATCAAATATTGAATTGCAGATTGATACGCTAGTGAGATAATTTTGTGGCAATTATTGATTATTGGATGAATGATAAATATTGCTTGAGGAAATTGTCATTGACAGCTCCTTGGTAGGAAGGGATTTATTGGCACGATTATAGTGTTTATTAAAAGGTTGTAAACATGGCAAGTCCCCAGTTTGAAGGACACTATCTATTGATGCATGTTGATCCAATGCAAATGAAGCAGAGGCTCCCCTAACGCTATGCGCCCCGAAGGCTTTGATGTTAATGCCAGCAGCCTGCATGAATTCCCGAATCCAGCGAGCTAAAGTGTCTGTCGTGACAGGCTTGTGAGGATGACGCCAGCTGAGAAATAATTTATGGTGCTTATCAAGGGGAATGTTCGCGTTCTTTCAAGGTAAAGTTGAAGGATTTCAATCGTTTGCAATTGATCTTTGTCCGAAAGGGAAGGAAGTGTGATAACGAAATGTGGTCGATGGCGGGCTACTTTCAAATCATCAAAGATGTAAAGATAGGTAGCAAGATGGATAAAATTTAATATGTCTCACATCAATCAATGATAGCGTATGAATTCGTTGAGTTGATATACAAGCCATGATTGTGACAAGCTTGAGAGTGATATCATTTAAAGGAGATGTTGAGCTAACTTTCCAGTTCGCTAAGTAAAGCAATAAGTCTTTTGCATCCCATAAGATCGGGTATTTCGGTTGAGGAGTTCTCAGGTTCCTGACTCCTTGAACAAAACGGGATATTAAGGAGTGTTTTCCAATTTGGATATCCGGATAAAGGACAGACAGTGCACTGCGAGCTTTGTTGATCTGCGAATAACCAATTCCACGTTCGTAAAGTGTTGTTAAAAATGCTAGAACTGTATTAAGTGAGGGTATACTGGAATCGAAGCTCCGTTCAAAACAAAATGAAAGCCATTGACGAAGGATGGATAAGTAGTTTTTCTGTGTGGATTTCCTCCAGCTGGCCATGATGATGTGGAGAGTTTTCGCTGGAAGTTCTTTTGCAGATAGTTGTTTGCTGACAATTTGCAAGCGATGAGGGTTAAGCGTGGTAGAAGAGGGCGCTTCATCTCTGGATCCTATGGGCAGCTGAGTAAAGAGGGAGACGATGGTAAGAGACTTGGAAAATCCACGAAATAAGATGGAATAATCGGAAACCACGGCTGGCTGGGCCAATATGGGAATATCAATAGCACAGTGCAGGACTTGTGACTATTTAGTTTGTGTAAGACTGTGCTTATTTGATTAAATGGGGGAAAGGCATAGCCATATTTACAATCCCAGGATTGGGAAAAGGCGTTAACTCCATTAAAAAATGGGTCTGGCCTCCATGAAAAATATTTCGGTAGTTTATTGTTGAACGTACTGGGAAAGAAATCTAGGTGGATTTTAAGAATCCGTATTAAGGAATTTTTCCATAAAAATCTTCTTAGATTACTTTACTCATCATGCCTGTTCATATTATGCAATAAAATTTGCGGAAAACACTTCCCATGAAACTTGACTAACATCACATAACTTACCCAAACACAACGTGGGGTCCGCCATCTTTGTCCCTTCGCCGTTCTGCCCTTCCGCATGTGAAAGTACACCATTATTGTTGGAATATGCAACAAAATTTCTCAACATGCAGCACAATTCCCTCCATATAGCTGTATTATAACTGAATTTATATTGCAGCCGCAATTCTTACGTACTTTCTCACTATAGTTCATGCAATACAAGAAGGCGCCAATTTCCCTTGTGCACTGGCCTTCTCCTTACACATAATATTTTTGGCGCCTCAAATTCAAACCGTTCATGCCACTCAACGGATTGCACTCCCTTCCTGCTTTGTCATCTACCCCCTGTACCAATAACAACTATTTCAAGTTTGATCGACTGTTGTTCACAATCGATCGACTGTTGTAAAGTAAATCCATACATACCCATTCCTCTACATACTAAAGTAAATCTTTACATACCCTTATAACATGCTAAAACGTAACGGAATAGCAAAATAACTAACGAAGTAAACTATAAAATCAGATTACTTGATAAATGTCAGTTATAATGTTCCGAGATATGCTGTAGCATGCTATAGAAAGATTCGTATGAGTTTTTTCCGAACCTTTCCCTCCAAAGAAACTCATCGATGTACGATGGTACCAGACTGAGCCTGCTACCATACACAGCTTTAATTTTATGCTTGGCCCTGGACCAATAGGCTTCTACGCCTTGCGTGTGAACGCCTATTTCGGGATCTACAAAGTTCTCCTCGTGTATAACACGTCGGTGTTCATACCCGTTGTTCCTCAAGTTATTATATGCACCCCAACCATCGGAATGTACTGTTGTGCCTGGGAATACAAATTCCTTTATTACGGGCAAAAGTGTTTCTTCGTCTCTTCGTGGGACAAACTTAATCCAGCCCCTCTTTGTCGTCCTATCGTACATACCGAATACCCACTCTCGATGTTGCTGGCGTACACCACCACGTTGATACTTTCTTTTAATCATCAGTGATTCGTCTATTTCAACCACTTGGCCTGCACCACCCAGCATCTTCTCGGCTTGTGGAAGTCTCAGGAGCTTTGATGAACACTCTTCCCTCAACAAATTGTACCAATCGGCAATCGTAGGTTGCGATATGTCCAGGATTGTTGATGTGGTTGACATAGACATACCCACTGACCAGCAGTATATAATCTGCAATAAGTCACCCAAAGACAAATTGGAATTGGAAAAGAAATTACCAACTCTAATGCTTTTCGTTTTCCTACATCTGGCGCTTTGGCATTTCCAATGGTAGCCATCAACGGAGTCTGTTCTTATGCGCAATTGCATAATAGCTCTGCATCGTCGTACGGAGCAACGCATTGAAGTCTTTAAAAGGCCCCCAGCCTGTAGCCATTGAATAACAGCTGAATTACCTTCGAAAATTATTCGATATAACTCAGATATCTTCATGTTTGCTGCCAATCACTTATACTTGCTACTGTTGAAGTAGAAATCTGACTGAATAATTCAAAATAGACATCTCTATAGCTAAGAAGGAATCACGTGACAAAATGATATATCAGCAATTTTAAACATGCCTTGCGGAATTATCATATTGCGTATGGTATATTCATCTGCATTACAGACTGTTCATGTCAAAAAGTATCCGTTCAGGTAATCCATATAGGTAGGAGATCTCTTCACACCCCAGTGTTATGGTTGTTGAACCATTTGAAAATAATATCTGCACTTGATGTACGTCATAGATGACGATTTTTTCCACTTCAACTCAGGTTTTGTGATCACGTGTTCATTCACCTCTCATGGAAAGCGGCGACATCATAAGAATTATATCCCTATACGTCATACCAACGCACTGTACAGATGGTGTATTTGCAAACCGATATTGAATTTATCGGAAAAAGAGTCATAGCTTATTAGTTGTGGACGCTGTATTTTAATTGAAATATTGATATTGATATCATATTGATTTCCCCTGACATAATCTAGGACTAGGGTTCATGCAACACTGGTATGCATTTCAAACTGGTAACACCCTATTTAATTTATAAAGAGCCATGTTATAAGAGTATGTAGAGATTTACTTTAGTATGTAGAGGAATGGGTATGTATGGATTTACTTTAGTGATGGATATAAAGATGGTGACAACCACACCTTATTTTACAAAACACTTATTTTGTTTCTCCCTTATTAGAAAAATTAATAAAAGCAATAACATAATAACGGAAACAAAAAGTTTTACAGAGAAGCTCCTATAATTCCCAAGCCTTATCCCAGGGTTCTTTCTGAAAAAATAAATCCCAAGAAAAATCCCATCAAATTCAATTATCCCCACGACCTTGGGACAAATAAGTACTAGGTGACTCACAAGCTGTTTTCTTATAAAAGTGGCGTAGTTTCTTATAAAAATGGCCCCCATCAGAGCAGAGTTTACTTCATTAGTTATTTTGTCAATGCGTTACGTTTTAGCAGTTGCAATTTCTAGTACTTTACCATTGTTTGTGCACATGATCTCATATCGCAATATATTCTATTCGTTTCCTTTCTTGATTATACATAAATGCATAAATGCTTAATTCATGTTCCTAAATGCAGCATATATTCATACGAGCGGACAGTTATTTTAACTAATCAATGCATGCCCTTTCCTTCTTTCAATTGTCCTTTCTATTCCACGTTCTTTTCTTTCATATCCATATTATGTTATAGCACCGGCATGCTATAGATCCAATTTGAATGACAACGATAGTAATATAATTGGGATATGAATTCTTTCACCCCTGTACGCGGCATTGAAACTCACTTCATGAGTTTCTTATATAACTAGTAGTTGCTTATAAAATTGGTCGTAGTTTCTTATAAAAATGGTCCCCTACGAAGCTGAGAACTGTATATACGGGGGGTTTTATTGATTGTGAAAAACAGTCGATCAAACTTGAAATAGTTGTTATTGGTACAGGGGGTAGATGACAAAGCAGGAAGGGAGTGCAATCTGTTGAGTGGCATGAACGGTTTGAATTTGAGGCGCCAAAATTATTATATGTAAGGAGAAGGCCAGTGCACAAGGGAAATTGGCGCCTTCTTGTATTGCATGAACTATAGTGAGAAAGTACGTAAGAATTGCGGCTGCAATATAAATTTAGTTATAATACAGCTATATGGAGGGAATTGTACTGCATGTTGAGAAATTTTGTTGCATATTCCAACAATAATGGTGTACTTTCACATGTGGAAGGGCAGAACGGCGAAGGGACAAAGATGGCGGACCCCACGTTGTGTTTGGGTAAGTTATGTGATGTTAGTCAAGTTTCATGGGAAGTGTTTTCCGCAAATTTTATTGCATAATATGAACAGACATGATGAGTAAAGTAATGTAAGAAGATTTTTATGGAAAAATTCCTTAATACGGATTCTTAAAATCCGCCCAATAAATTTCTTGGATAATTTGTCAGCTATTGTATTGCGAATACCAGGTATGTGAATAGCAGTTAAAGAAATTTTGTTATCTATACACCAGAGCCAAATTTTGCGGCTTAAGTGATTCATAAAGCTATTCCTACAGCCTCCAAATTTATTGATATAGGAAATAGCAGTAGTGTTATCACATTGAATACGAACAGAGTAATTAGAGATATATCTCTGAAAAGCGAAAAGAGCAAACTGTATTGCTCTTAGTTCAAGAAAATTAATGCGTCTCTTTTTCTCTTTTCCTAACCAGCGCCCACCAGTTTTAGAGATTGATTTCCCCGATTTAAACAGTGTAGCACCCCATCCGAGTATGCTAGCATCTTTATATATTTCAAATTGCCGGTTATCAAGCCCCATAATTTCAGAAATTGAGCGGCCATTGTAAGTAGCTACATTATCACGCCACCATTTAATTTCAGACCGAGCCTTTTGGTTCAAATATATAGCATAATCATAAGATTGGACTCTATGTAAGTAGCGAATTTTGTATATTTCTAAATATCGCGTATGTAGCTGGGCATATTGCACAGCCAAGAAGGAGGATACGAATAAACCGATAAGCTTAGAAAATCGTCGTATTGTAATTTTCTTTGCGGCAAGAAGTTGATTGCACTCACGTTCTATTCTTCCGATTTTTTGACTTGGTAAGCTTATAGTGTACGTTGAGCTATCAATAGCGAATCCAAGGTGGGTGATTTAAGTAGCGGGGGTAATGGAAGACTTTTCTTCGTTAATAGTGAATCCAAGAGATTTGAGAAGAGCTGTAGCTGTCTGTGTATGAATCTCTAATTTATCGTAAGAAATATCTAGATATAAGCTATCATCGATGTAATACGTACAGCTAATCCCTTCACGCCTGAGTTGAGAGAAAATAGGTTTCATAATTTTCGTAAAATAAAACAGTGCGAGGCCCAGCCCGAAACAAAGGCATTGATATTCATATAATTAGCCTTGCCATAAGAAGCGAAGGTATTTCCGTGATGATTTAGCAATAGGTAGTGAGAAATATGCATCCTTGAGATCAAGAGAAGTCATATACATGTGTCGTTTGATGAGTGGCAATATTGTCAATATGTGTTCCATCTTAAAGTGGATTTTCTTTAAGTATCTATTCAAATTTTTTAGTTTAATGATAGTTCGCAGCAGTGGTGATTTCTAAAAATTCTAACAAGGGGGGCTCTACGTCATAAAAGGGCGTGGCATTGTTGCAACCACACCCATATTTTTAATGATGAAGATATGATAATATAGCTCAATCATGGAATCATACAGTGAAACACCAGAAAGAACTAACCATGTGTATAGAAACAATATAAATGTAAAAATAAGAAATAAAGGGTAGTCCCAGCAACGAGTGGCAATGGGCGCAAGGCCGATGGGACATGGTGCGGCATTATTTGAAGCGCGCATGCGTGTATGTTTGTGCCTGCGCACGCGTGTGTGTGTAGAAGGAAATAAGCATTTAGGTACGATTCATCAGCTATCAACCTGTAA
>OLMO02000277.1:4867704-4888311 GCA_900291935.2 Cassiopea xamachana
AAATCATAGTCCGCATCCGATTTATAACAACTTGAATCAATACTCTTATGTAAATATGGTTAAATACAATAGAAAGAAAATATTTCAACGAATAGAGAGATTACTTGACGCATAAGTCTAAAATGAATGAAAATAACTAAGTGTGACTACATAACCACGTTTACATGCTTCATACCGAGCATGCGTATTCCCAACAGATATCAAGAAAAATATTGATCGGCTTATCACGCACAACTGAACGAATATAAATTATAACACATGCTTTTTTCGAAATTGTTGTCGATTCGTCTGTGATTATGGCGATCTTTTTTCCTTCTTTTCTGATTTCTTCACATATCTTTGTACGCATACTTTGTGCAATGCAACTGATCATTTCCTTGCAAGAAAATCTGGACTGTAAGGTAGTTCCTAAGATAACGCCATTCCTTTCTTGGAGGTCAATAAGATCTGGGTAATCAGAAAGAGGCCGATTTTGATAGGCAATAAAGTATGCTGTTCTAAGACATCTTTCTGTAACAGCTTTATGTTTTTCTTTAAGTGTAGCTGTTTCTAACGACTTTTGTTCCTTTGCATTTAAAATCCTCACCACTTCGTTATGAGCTTTGGATTTATCGTGTTTAGCAATTTTTTTTCGGAGTGACTTTTGTGCAACACTTCTCCCTCCTGCTACTTTGACCTTGCATTCAGTCCATTCATTGGCCAAGTGAATACTTTTGTCAGAATGCACACCAAGATTTTTTATGCTTTTACAGAGATGTGATGGCAGGTAACTCAAAGCAAGAAACAACGAGTAATATGAATTACAAGTGTTTAATTTCAATCAGACAGATCGGCTACATGCTACGATACGATACGGTACAGACTACTAAACGTACTAACTTAACGCGTTTAAATAAAGATTTGCAATGACGAAAATAGAATATAGACCAATCAAAATTAAGAATAACAGGAAAGTGACTAAGATACTAATGGCATGAATATTAGACGTTTAAGAAGAAAAACAACTAACGTGACGTTGAAGATAACTAGAAAAACAACTAGTCATATTCTAAATGCATTTCCGAAAAAGGATGAAATTGAGGCTATGGCGTCAAATATAGTGTAATGTGGTCAGTCATGGAGTTGTAAGGAGAAGCGGTATGGAAATGAAAGAGAAAGCATGCAATGAATACGTAAGAGGAAGAAAATGGAAATATTGCACTCTAAATGAATGAAGAAAAAGGTGGCATCGTGACAGAGAGCACAGCCAACCTTTCCATTTTCGAAAAACAGCCAACTATATGCCTTCGAATAATAGCTGCATTGTTCATCATTCCAACATAAAGGATAATCATGAGCATTCTGTGTAGCGTTTGTGGACAACGACGATGCCTCACTTGTTTCTTCTGGCTCAGGTCTTAGGTCTTCCTTTGACTTTGTTGTTGGTAGCAATTTTGCAAAGGCAGACTGCTCATTTCCCTCATCAGCAGGGCAGTCTGCTTTAACAAAGAAATCTGTTATTGCGAGTCGTGCCTTTTTGCTAGCTGGCTGTTCTTCCATTCTGATCAAGGTAGCTACTTGGTAGGTCACTCAATATAAAAATATCAAAGTTTTCGCTTGGATATATTTGCAATTATAGTAAATAAGACTCAAATGATATTCCACAACAGCTTCAGTTGATATTCGAGAATATGACAGGAAGCACTGAATAGCGAGTGCTACAGTTTTAACGGAAGCATTAACTGCTGTATATGCTCAGTATGACTAACATTGGCAGCTATGTATGATCTAGCATTAAGGTGCCGGAAAAAAGATTTACCGCACATGTTGTGGAAACAAAGCAATGGAGTTTATTTACCTAGGGACATAAATTTGGAGTAAAAGAAAGAACGAATGATATGCAACCAACATCAAGGTTTGTAAAAGCAAGACTTCTCAAACTGACAATGGAAAATGTAAAAGTTCAACAGGAAGATCGATAATAAATGTTGGGGGGGGGCGCAGCCCCCCCCCCAAAATGAGCAAGATTTTTAGCAAGGGGGGCTCCGCCCCCCCGAGCCTCCCTAGAAATCACCCCTGGTTCGCAGGTCACCAGATTTTTTTAGGCCTTGTAAATATATTAGATACAAATTGATTTGATATGGGGCCCACACGTCGGATAGCCCCTTTCTTTAACAAGGTGCGTATTTATTTATCAATGCTTAACTTCTCATTTTCACAAAAGTCAATCGCTTTTGGAATGTAAGGTTAGTTAGGCGGCGACGTGAATCGGAGGCGAATGCCACTAACAACATTAAGCACAAACTTATTGCTAGTAAGATTGTTCCAATTCTTAAGGAAAAGTTTCGTACTAGTAACTACCTGTGTTTCTTTTACTTCTGTTGCATTTTCTTGGCAAAGCTGTTGGTGCTTGTTGATTGTCTCGGGTATTGCCGATATCTCAAGGAGTTGTGTGTCTGGCCTCAGAAGTTTAAATGACCATTAGATGACGAAGTAGTGCGACTACCAGAGGTAGAAAACCGATTTGTTGGACGGTTTGTTTGAAAACTGCCACGGCCAGATGCAAAATTTCGTGTCATTTTTTGGGACGACTGGATGGATTTTGCTGACTCCAGAACATTATCCCCAAACAGAAAATTGGTTATCGGGGTTTTTGACCCACACAGAGAATGGAATCGTGGGTTAATCGCCGGCTTTAGAAGATCCCTTCGGCGATAGGAAGACTCTAGGAAAGCATTCCCCAACAAGGCTACACAAGAGTCTAGTTCTGCAAAGAGCTTTGGAAATAAAAGCGAGAACTGATCTGGGTGAGAGTTAAAAAGGAGAAGAGTCTCCTTTATTTGTACAACCCCAGTGAGGCCTTTGGCTAGAAGGGATTGTGCGTTCTGCAGGCGTTTGTCGTGCTCTTTGCTTTCCTTGGGCAACTGAGCCCAAAGGTTGGGATTAATCGTTGGCACACTTAGTGCTGGGCAATTCTCGGGTCGTTTAAAGGCTTCTTTAAATCTAGCCAGCTCAGAGCTAAGGATGCGCTTCTTGCAGCAGTCCTCTACATAGCTAGCGTTAGCGTCAGAGATTGGCGGTCCTACTGCTTCATCTTCAACAAAATGAAGTTTCACTCCTTGCTGCTCGATCAGCTGGATATTTGGCAACTATAGTTGAGCGAGGGAGTTTGGAAGTTGAGGGACAAAATTACCGTCCGTCATTTCGGAATTCAGTGACAATGGTGAGGCCGCCATTGGCATTTGCCCATCCAATTCTTCAACATCCCGTAAGGTGGGGAACTGATCCCCAGGAGGATTAGAGGCAAACTGATTGCCATTTTGCAGTGTCGAAAATTCATTCCCGACATCATTTGTGGGGTTTGCGAGAAACTGATTCTCTGGCCCCTCTAGATCTGAAGTTCTTTTTCTTTTCTGGAAGACGACCCCCTGGAAGACCAGCAATATTAGTATTATGCCTGTTAATTTTTTCTTTCTTAATATATTATTTAAATTGTATATATGAATATGTAATATTTTGTTTGAGGTCTTTATGCTTGGTTCTTTGCCTTGCTCAGTATCTTGGGATTCCTCAATGCTCTTTCCCATATCGTTTTCCATCGTATGCTGTCTCAAAAACGTTACTGGAACCGCGCTCGGAAAAAACTGCGTGCGAGGGCGTAGTCTATTGCTTATATATCAGATTTTAATTTATTGCTGTCAAGAGCGTGCTGGAACAGCCAATAGGATCATATCTCTAATCAGAAGGAAATAAGTTTTGCAATGCGCAGCGACCTCGATGCGAAGAGGAGGAGAGGAAGAGCGGTAGTTCTGATCCTGTGCTACTAACTTTCAAGAATTAATAGCACGGCGTTGTCATTTGCATATTTCACAACAGGCAATGCGTCACAAACAATGACAAACATGACGCAACTTCAATTGTTTCTCTACATTCACTAATAAAACTGGCTGAGTATTAGCGTGGCCATGAACTGAAGAGGGCTAGAATTTCGATAGAAAAGGAATGCAGTCGGCTCCATTTACAATAACTTTGACGACATAATTGCAACATATCACGGAAATGATTGTGTGTGACATTGCAGCAACCCAAAAATGCCAAGCTGATCTCACTTCATAATGAACAAACAAAGTCCGTCTCAAAGTTTTTGAGAGCAATTTTGGGCGTTATTTTCTATAATTCCTTTGGAAAAAACTGCTAATAAAGTATTAGCGTTAATAGCACTGTCAGCCGCCACTGTTTTCAAGTGCCTGTGGATCTTTCCTAGCTCTCTTTAGCTGATTTCCAAACCAGCCGTTCAAGGTAGACCTACTTGGTCTCATTCACCTATAAAGGATGTATGGTCTATTAAGTTTCAACGTACTTAATTCTTTTCCCTTAAACCTTGACTATCAAGGCCTCATAATTTGTGTACACTTTCCTCAAGCCTTTGTTTCTCATTCTTAGCCTGGCTTATCACAAAATTTACATTTGAAGTTGAAACATTATATGCTGGATGCTATGACGGTAAGTAACTGGTGTATCTAATTCCTCAAGTTTTTCTGCATCTGCAATTTGAGATAATTCTACGTATTCCTCACTAGTTTCAGTAGTGCCTCCATTAACAATTGCATTAAAAAGATCACTTGCTTTTCTTGATCTTTTTCTTTTTGGGTGTGGTTGATTCCTTTGCAGCACGTCGTTTTCTTGGCGGGGCTGTGTTAGGTGTTTTGGGCGGCAGTGAAAATAAATCAACACTTTCGTCAGCGCCATCATATTCAGGATCATCGTCACCAGGAGTTACAAACGACACGTTGTTTTGATGGGCAGATACGACTTTGAGTGCGAGGTGCTCGTTTCTTAGTAGTAATTTGTTGCGCATTGGCAATGTCTTCTGTGAAATTTGTTAGAATTAGGGCATCTGGGGGCACTTCTCCTACTGGATTTTCAAGATATACTACACCTCCATCGTTTTCTTGAAGTTGATTTTGGTCGGTAGTAGCTTCTGATTGAGTTGTATTGGTCATTAGACTATTGTGAATAACTTCAATAAGTAATTCATGCCATTCATGAGATATAATGGTACTTGCACCTACGGATGTATATGTCTGTATCACATACCGCAAAAGAGAAATTGTCTCATTTGAGCTCAAATGAAGCATTGTGTTGCCACCGTACAATTCTGTTTGTGCCTTTTGTAAAACAATTCGTTTTTTTACAGTTGTGTTGATTTTAAAACTCGAACGATAATCAACACAGACAGCACTATAAACTGTAAACACTAATATAAGGAGTTAATTCAACAAATACTTCAAGCACGATAAGTCTATCAATTTTCCAATCTCTCAATATTCCAAAACGACAACTTCAACAACTGCGCGTAAGGGAAAAGACAACGACACACTTGAAATCACTTCACAGCGACAGAAACACGACTGCAATTTACGACGACTCATAAAACACGACTGCATAAAACACGACTGTATTCAACGACGATTGAAACACAACTGACTTTAATAACAGGAACAACACAGCACATGGACAACACGCCCATATTACACTGACAATAGAATTACCTCGAAACAAAGAGATGATGACAACCACTATGGAGATGGAGTGTGAAACAACAGCATGCATGTGAATGATAACTGACAGGAACAAAACCGACACACAACACACCATTAAATGATTTACAGTAAAAACAAAACTAGTACCCTAACACTTTTCCATTCAGTGCATAATAGTTTGACACCCCACCATGTCATTGCCTCTATTCTGCATTCGAATTTACTTAACACTGCGTAAAGTATTTGAAATTGACATTTGTTAGTTTTTGACACTTTTTGGTGTTATAACAGCGGCAGAAGCTGGCAAATAATATATAAAAATAATAGTAATAAACAATGCATTTAAAGTTAGCAACTATAATAGCACTAAGCTAATTAAATTACAATAAAACTTTTGCATAATTTGCAGCTGCAATGAAGAAGTATGGCCTTAATATTTTGTTTGAAGATCTCCAATGTTTGGGACTCTTTGATTTAAATGTGTTAGGAAAGTGTTGAGGGCGGCTACTCCATTATTGTTCCCAGACAGGGCTTCTATTTGAGGGCGGCTTTTATTATTTGTTGTTCGTCAAGAACTGCGGCTTTTATTCAAAGGCGGCTTCTACTCAAGAAAGTACGGTAGGTCCTTTCGAAGCGATTCCGAAGTCCATTCAGAACTTTCAGCAAACATGTTTATCTACTTTCATATTCAATCCTTGAGGGATCGCCATCACTAGGTCCGAACTTTTCACATTTGGAAATGTCACGTCCGTACGTAAGGTGAAAAAGAGTCAGATTTATGTAAATCATCTTCTGAATTGCGCACCCAAGGTCGACTGTTAATAGACAGCAGCTATATGAGATACTGAAGCAATTTTCAACTTCACTTGCGTCTCATAGTATGTTTTCCCCAATAGTTCTCACTGGAGACATTCCATCGGAGTAAGATATTTAAATTGTTGTTTATGGTCGTCGTACCTTTGATTTTCACAAGTTTAAAATGGTTTTTAGCTCGTTGCTACAAGGCTTGGCCTGTCTTCATATTCCTCAATGTAAAAGTTTGATAATGAGGTGACAATTTGCCAAATCTACGTTTCATAAACAGCAGCTATATGAGATTCAAAGGTAATAATTTGTGATTTCGTCCAGATCACGTGATGGTACTTTATCTTGAACAGTTTTCTTGGAAGGTGTTATGAATACCTTGTACCAAGTATCTCTGTTGTTGAGCCCAGGTATAAAGTATTTCTTTCCTATGCTATCAGAGAATACTCTGTTGTCACCACCTAACTTCCCAATATGTATGCACTCGAGGAAGGTTTTGTCCTATGCCATGTGGATATGGTGGTATTGCTTATATTATTAAATGTACCGTATATCTATCCATACTTAAAGTATAATGTCTTTGTGTGTAGTGGTGCTGGCATTGTGTGTAAGTAAATTGGTCTACCGTGTACGGGTGATACTACAACAGTAATTCCAAAGTTACATGCTCACTTTCAAAGAACTGTTAGATATATGAATTGTTGCGCGGTTAGCTAAAGCACTTGTAGATGGAGCCACCGAATAACACAGTTTCGATGCTGATTCCAACTGAATGGTACTGTTCAGTTCAGTTCATATAATTATAATTCCACTGCATAAAAATACCAATCAAACACAAATATAAGTATTTTCGCCACAGAAAGGTTGGAAGGGATTCTATTTTTCAGCCACGGAAATATTCCGCTAACACGCCACTTCAAAACTTATCTACGCATGCGCTTTGGCGGAATATTCCGCTTACTCCGAAGTATTCCGCCTAATGTAAAGCGACCCTAACGACTGTGAATTCCTCAGTCGTTCAGGGTCGCTGGGATAGAAATGAGTCTTTCTCGCCGACCCTTAATGACTGGGAAAGGCTGTCAAAGACCCAAAAATTTTAATGGATACACACTAGCGACAACGAAAGACCGTTAAGCCTGGTATCCGTACAGTCGTAGAGGGATGTTGATAGCTGTTCCTTAAACTAAAATACTGCCAACGACCAACAGCGACTATATGGAAACATCACAATATTTTTATAATTTCATTAGCACCTGAATCGTTGAGGGTCGCTGAGCTCTATCTGAGCGACCCGCAAAGACTGAGAAAGACTGTCAACGACTATATGGATACCAGGCTTAACAGAGCAGGTCTGAAAATTAGCTGACATTACACACCATAAAAACTCAATCCCAATTTTCAACAACTTACACTGATAGTTACACTCACAATTTCACTCATATATCCTCACGCTATTCTCGTTACACATACATTCCGCTGCTTCGGATTGTAGGTAGCTACTGTTTGGGAGTAAACATGTGATAGAGTGCTTAGTCTTCAGCTCCTAGTGCCAGCACATTTATAGTAAGATCGAATGATTATAAAGTAAGGCCCTAGATGCAACACAACTTTCACTACTCTCAACCTGCGGTTGTTCTAGCCATTTCTGAGCTCCTACATATATCTCTTGCCAGTGTTCTAATTACCGAGGACAACGACTCTGGTTGTTCATTTCCTGAGTGTACTAAGCCTTGCCGACAATCTCCATATCTGTACTTCTCATCACCATGAATATGATGTTTGTGCTTCTTTGTCCTGTTAGTTTATATTCTGTATTTATACATCTCCTGTACGCACTGAAGACTTCTTTGGATCAGTTTTATTTTCTGTTCTGCATTTTGTTTTAATAATTAGATCTATTTCTCTGACATCATCATCTTTTGCAGCATCAAATTTTCCAATCACCAAGCCCAAAACTGTGTGGAATCGTTCTTATGTCTCTGTTGAACTACAGTGTGGTCATTGCCTCGTATTACTCTATGAGGATTAATATAGGTCTGATGTTTTTATCTCATAATGGATATTTTATACTAAACATGGTACGATTTTGTCTCTTTATAGATATCAACGCCATAGCAACTTGGATATAAAGTCCCTCGCCTTGTGGCCCTCTTCAGTTACACACTGCACCTTCCTACATTTTCAATTGAAAAATTGAGCTTAATTTGCGTAAGGCATATTATGCAAACTTTTTTATTCTTATTTCTAGAGATGCCAGTTGTTTACCTTACTCTGGTTTTAGCTGGTTCTTCAGCCTCAAGAACCAGAATTGTATTGCTAGTTATGTCTATTGCCATGGTAGCCATTCCATCAATGTAATGCGCTTGTATAGGTACTTGGTATAATTATTAATATTTATAAATATTACAGTATGTAGAATAATATTTCCGTATTGTTATTGTGTAATTTATTGCTACTTTTGATATATGATGCAGTTATTGTTGTTACCTTGATAGGTATTTATGCCAGATATTCTAGTAGTGTTAAACGCTAAATTAGGCTCTCGTCTTTTTGCCTGCGTAGATCAAAATCTATCGTTGTCAGTTGAATTTTTTGATATTGTTCTTGTGAACGTATAATTGCAACAAGTCATATGTAAATAACGTTAAATAGATATTTTTATATAATGCTTTATTGCAGCTATCATGTGTAGTACTATCTTGTGTTTTCACTGCCTGCATCAATATGCTAACCATAGAAGGATTTACCGATGTACTCTCAAGTACCAAGTAAACGGGGGGAGGGTCCTTGTAAACAGTGGGGGTCGAAAAAATTCCGAAAGTTAACAAACTGGGAGTCAAAATAAATGGGGGGTCGGAATTTGAGTAACGAAGTTACATGGTTATACAAGGACGGAAGGGACAAAAAGAGGTTATCATAAAGCATAAAACTGACATATATACAAAAGAGCCATGAAAATTGGGCTTAATTAGTACTAACAAAGAAAGGAAATGAACTGACGAGTTTTGTAGAAAAAGTCAATTTTCTTGAAAGTAATAAACGGGGAGTCCTAATAAGGTTCGGGGTGGAAAAAAATCGAAAAATTAATAAGCGGGAGGGGACGTTTATTTTGCACCTTAGAGTAGAAGGTGCTACACTCCACTAATGTTGTCATACCGTTGCGTATGGTTCAGATTTGTGCTCAATCGTAAAATCACATGAATAGGTTGCCTCCTTGTTATCTTTTTGGTTTGAAAATAACTATATGAAGATGAATGAGGATAAAAGTAATTAGCTTGTCTTGGGGAGTAATGACGAGGAGGTATCTGTAAGTGTTTCTGGATCTTTGATACAGGAAAGCGATGAGGAAAAATTTCCAGGGGTGACACTCGACAGAATACTGAGTTCCATGAATCACGTTAGTAGTCTCTGTAAGACAGCTTGCCAAACGCTACATGCATGGACGAATGGGCATGCGCAAAACATTGAAACTTAAAAAGTTAGGCTAAGAAAGTCTTAAGAGAGTTTTGATATTGGAATCGTAAAAATATTAAGAAAGTTTTCAGTACTGAGGGCGAATAACTTTTTATAGAAAAAACGTGCATTCGATGTATACGTATGGACGCAGATTTTTTGAAAGCGCTACACGTGTGGAAGCAGATTTTTTTCTCAACGGCCAAAAAAATATGCGCTTTTAAAATAATCCGGTTACGTGTGGACGTAGCTTTTACCTAGCTCTTGATATCCTTCAGTTGTGTTTGAAACTCTGAACATGTACAGCCTCAATAAACCAGATATACTAAGGATGAACCAAACATTGTTAGACCATTTTCGGTCATTGGTTCCGTAAAAATCGATCTCTGCAAAAATCGGCCTCTATTTTGCTTTCAAAATGAGGTATAGTCCCCTTCCATGGGCCTTTATTTCCCTCTCCGGTTGGTGGGTCTTTTTCGACTATTTTGCATTCTATATGACATTTGAGCGTTTGCATGACAGTAACTGACGGCGGCTAACAAATGATGCAACGTAGAGCCATGAAAATGAAGATCTAGTTGACAGAGTAGAGACGTGCTCATTTAAGCACAGGGGCGCAAATGAGGGAGGTGTAGGAGGGAGGAGTCAAACCTTGGTAGAAATTTCAAAACCCGGTCCGACCCTGTCCCGTTCTGGCTCCGTAATACAAGCACTCAAGGTTCTTATGTTGATTTCAATATATGTGCCCCCCCTTAATTCATTCCAGCTGTATATGGGCCTGTGGTTTGCATACATCACCTACAGTTGCATATATCACCGTTCAATGTTTAATTCGTTCTTGAAAACAGAGATAGTGTTTGATTTTTCTATGTTATGTGGCAAATTTGCCACAGCTTAGTTCTCAAGCAGGCTAGAGTCTACGCCAAAGACGTGGTCCGTATCTTTGGTGAGTTCGGGTGGATTTTCATTTAGTTATGGCTGCAATTGAAATTGGGGTTTTCACTGCAATTCCTTTTCAGTTTTTAATAATTAAAATAATTTTGCTGCGTTTTGACACTTCAAGAGAGAAAATAGGCACCCATGAGAACAATAACTTTTGTGCGAAGTGTAAGTACTTAATCTCGTTTCCATGTAATCAACCGTGCGTGAGCGACCATGACAACTGCTTCGCAGAATTGGTCCGTCGTCATGTCAGCTCGGTCCCGTCTACATCTACATGATCATCAGCAATACCTGATACGGCATCATGCTGATGGAGAGTAACACATATCCCATGTATACCCATCATATGCCATGTTAAAGGCCGTGAAAGATGTAAGGATAGGAACTCGTGGGATTTCATTTCGGAAGATTAAGACTTAAAACTATAGGTATGCATGAGTGGTGTGATGATCTTAAGTGGGGAACAAATATACTTTATAAGCAAAAAAGCGCACGAACGCACATCCCTCCTAAAAAAATTCCATTTGCGCTTCTGCTTAAGCAAGCTACTGCGCACTATAGTCTCATTACAACTTCACAGTAGAGCATGTTACCCTGTGATTCAAAGTAAACCAACCCTAGTGAAGAATAATAAATAAACTTGATTGGCCAATTCGTAGATTTGGCGACTTCCTGTGGCTTCTAAAAGATTTGGCAACTTCCTGTGGCTTCTAAAAGATAATTGCAAAGTACCGCTTATACATGAGTTGTGGTGCATGTGCAACGTTTTCTTAGGCAGAATCGACACAGAACAGAAACACGTCTGAATTCTGATGCTTATTTTCAAGACTGACTAAATCCATTCAAGTTACTTGTTAAGCATGCACGATACGCAATGGTGTTAATTACTGTACATATTGAGAACCAACAGGCTAAGTATGGCATAGGGTTCAACTAATCCCTTTGACCTGGGACCTTATTAACGGTACACATGACAAAAAATTGAAACAATGAAAAGAAGAAACAAATGGAGTATTTGTGTGTTTTTTACCACTCATGTAATTTCACATATCTAAAAAGGTAACAAGGTATACATACTGAAGTCTCAATTATAAAAATTACATCAAATTCCTCCTAACTAATTTTCATATAATTTGTCAAGCGGAAAAAACTGCATTACATTAACCTCTAATATAGGCTATCGAATGAGTAGATAAATCCAGGGCGTTTTAGTGTGCAGTTCTGAAAAGATTTGTGCAGTTCAAACAAAAACCCTGTAATTCAAAAACTTATTGTGAAACGAGCCAAGCATTCCAGAAAGTAAATAACCTAAAAGAGGTAGACTTGCAAATTAAATGATAGGAGAAACACGACAAAACAATAGAATTATAAGAGATAGTAGCATTTGTTTATCTCTTTTGGTCAAAAGCTGGTAGTTCAATCCCACCTGCAACTAGGATTTAATTCTTCAACACAGCATTCTTGGGTGCTATGTGCAGTGCTAAATATTCCCTAAAGCCCTGGATAAATCCAAAAATTGAGAAAGTAAAGAATGTTGTTTCATGTTCTACTTCTACAATTTAAAAGTACTAAACGTTGAATGCTAAAGGGAGAAGGAAGTACTAAAATTGTAAAATTTACACTTCATGACTGTATTGGATACTTTACTTTGAGAAACAAAAAAATTGCTTTTGCTGCTAACCAGCTCAGTAACTGAAAATATCAAGTTAACTCTCACAGCAATGGCAATAACCGTTAAGAGACACACCCAAAATTTCTCAAAGCGATCACACCTCTAAGAGCTGGGAGGACTTGAGATCATAGTGCAGTTAGACCGGAAATCTAACTGGTGGCTTGGGTAACATCCAATATGGCTGCTTGGGGAAAATCCAATATCTTTCACTTTATATAGCCTTACTGCTCTCCTCTTTCTTGGGGTGTAGCTATGGGCCTCAGACCCTTTTCTCCAGTATGTCACCTTCTGATATGGGGGGGGGGCGTTGTGACCAATTGACCAACTATTGTTACTAAAAAAATGGTCACAGAAAACAGTGTGGCCAACTCTCTTGCAGCATCGCAGACTTTTTACCAACTTTGTTACAAATTTGATAATATTTGGGGGTACGACGCCCCCCACGCTCACCCGTCGGCACATCCCTGCTCTTCTCAACGCTACACAATAAAGAAAAAAACAGATGGCATATGGAATAACGAAATGCCATTATCATTCGTGGTTTAGGGAATACGAGTGAAATCGTAGAGGAGTAGGGTTGGACCTGAGTATGTGAATGTAATGTGCCTGAAAGAAAGATATTTGGAGAACAATTTGCGGTTCAAACACCTTTTACTAGAATTAAATAGGGGGCAATATATTGGCCGAAGTTGAAGGATTGTGGTTAGATAAAGACAAAAACAAAGGTTAAATTCTTAGTTAAACCAGCATAAACATATACTAATGCCAACATCAGTATCTTCTGGTTAAAATCAACGTTGTTAAATGCTGTATAGAAATTGTGTGGGACGAGTATTCGTCATAAACAATGTATTAAATATTTTGGTAAATGTTGATAGCAAAATGTGGTTATTTGCTGCTTTCTGTTTTCGTAATTCTTTAATTTGGTCTTTATTTCGTAAATATGTCTTTTTATTTTCTTATACGTCTGCACATAAACACATAAACATCAATAAATGCAATATTTTAATCTCCTATGTATAGGCCCGAGGTAGAAATGATTATTGCTCCTCGGGACATCGTTTTGCTTTTTGTAGAGTATGCAATGTAAGTTGGTAGTTTACGGAATTACGTAGTTGTTATGGACAGAGACACTAATGGAAAAAGCTTAATCAGATATGTAAACAGACTGAGTATTTATTCCTACACGTCATTCCCTTATATTCTATACGTAGTTACCGGAGCTTTCGGGATTAATCTTGTATCGTCTAAATATGATATATAACGTAATTAATGTCCTTTAGCTTTCTAGGAATCTCTATTGCATGTATATAAATACAGTAGCGTTCTCGAGGATTATTGATTGTTGAATGTGAGCATTACGGACATAGTAAATGTACAGCGTTTCTTATAGTGTAACCGAGCCCGTGGATATTTTTTTTCGAATTTCATTTCATCAATATATTATTAAATCTACAAATAAAAATCTCACCGACATGTAATGTGTACTTGGTTGGCTTCAAAGAACATGCATAACTAATAATGAAATCAGTACATAAAATAGAATGATGATATTAATAGTTTAAGAGCTCAGGTTGAATCCATAGCTTATTCCTCAAACAAAATTGTTAACAAAACTATTTGTTTGATTTGTGTGTTTCACTTAGACACAACAGTAGTTCTGCAACTTTTATGTAATGTGTATAAGAATATCTGTCGTGTGCACGCATGTGTGGAGGATGGTATGTTATGATGATCTTATTTTTCTTCACTTCGATATATCTTTCTAAAATCACATTTGATGTTGCAAAGATACCCCCGTAATTTGTTACGGAAACAATAGCCCCTGGGTTGATTATTATAGTATTAGTATCGTGTAGAGTAGAGTAAGTTAGTGTTTTGTAATGTTGTGATCAGGTAAGAAAGATAATATGATCAACTGAGAAATTACTTTAGATATGTTATGTTATGTTTTGATAAAATTGTTCAAACCCAAAAACGAAATATTCAATTTTGTCTCAATCTGGCCCATAATTACAACATTTGATATACATTGTTGAAAAACTCAAGTTATGCAGTGCACTGCAAATATGACCTTATTTCATCACTGCATGTAGTCTGCAACAAATTTGGTGATTTCACACACCATTTATCACTTAGTTGGATCGGCAGGTACAGGAGCAAATGGCCACAATTTGATTGTATCATGACAGTGCTTTTGCAATGTACTGAAGTACAAAGTAACAAATAAAGAAACTCTCAAGAGATCAAGACTCTCTTTCATCAAGGAATTCATTCTTTTTGGAAGAAGAATAGACAATCCTAGGTGTCTTTTCTAAGTGTATGTAATTAATCTACTAATGTGTATGCCAAAATGCGCTTACGTTCAATTTTGTTTCATCAGCAGTGTCATCTACAACACTTGTAATAATGTTATTTGTCCATAAGGGGGGTGCGATACATTTATAGTATACCGTTTAGCATATATAATGTCATATGTAAAGGATCATGTAGGATAGTCATACCTGCTATGCTTTCAATGGTTCTGTCTTACAAACATGTTTTCTAAATTTTGCTCCTTTCACGTACTACTGAAATTGCACAAAAATGCATCTTTATTTTCTACTGCAAGTTCGTCTTCGCAGCTGCACATTCGATCTCACCTGTTTTGATAAATTGTCCTACTATACATTTGCATTACTAGTGGATGAACACAAAAAGGAAAATGCCATCAGACTGCAAGATCTCGATAGGACCAAGTCATCCACTCTTCTATACTCTCCTTTGTGAAGTTCTCAGCAACTATCTGCTCCGCAACAGCCTCGTGTGATTGCAAAGACAAATACGCTGCTTTTAAGCCGGCCTTGACGCATGCGTGTGGATCATAACCACGCAACATGCTGGCGATCATCACACCAGCTAGGCTGAAAATGCAAACAATGAAACACAATGGATACTATAGATTCAGAAGAGAAGACTGTTAATGCTATTATAGAGGGAGTGCTGAGAAATCAACTTCAGTAGTACGTAAAAAAGCAACACCGTTAGCTTGGTTCATGGACTTTTTGCTAACTAAGGGATCTGTCATTAAGTTTGGCAGGTATTGGGGTGGTAACAAATCATTAAAAGTGCAAAAATTTCACCCATAAAAATATACAAAAAGAGTTCATAACCCCCCATAAATGGGCGCACTTTTCATACCCCACTTGTCAAATTTTATTCCTCTGCAAAAACAACCTACTAATTAAAGGTTTCATCTTCTACAGCCAGGAAGCAACCACAGTAATGGAGGAACCTTCACCATAACTTTCAGACTCTTTTGATTTAGAAGAATCATTAGAACTGTAAACTTAGTAAGAACTATGTTTATGCAACTCATGATAGAATTCTCAAAACCTTTCTTTGATTTTATACCCCGAAGAATTTTCCAAAAACGCTTCCCAACCCCTACAAATAATATTAAAAAAATTCATACCCCTGCACGTTTGCTTCCACCCCGGTACCTGTCAAACTTAATGAGCACTTCTCAACGGCCAAAAATACCCTCCTGTTTCTGGCCCCTGTTTCATTTACAAACAGCAGGAGAGCCACCAAAGGTGATGGCTTGAAAGGGTTTAGTGAACGGAAGTCCCCAATTCTGTGGTGGCTAGCGCCGCTCCTCTTAACTACACCTAATATTCTGTGGCCCCGAATAGTAAAAAAGGATAAATTGAGGATTACTAATAGTTGGGGGGGGGGAGGATGGATCAATGTTCAATAGACAGTATGAAGGCCCAAACACTTCTCGATTATTGCAATTAGTTGCTAACATTCTATAATTAGAAGGTATTCTCCCAGATGCCAAATAAACGCCCAACCCACTTATTAATTTTTCGACTTTTTTCCAATCCCCCGACCTTACTAGGACCTCCCCCATTTATAAACTTTAAGGAAATTGACCTTTTTACGAACCACTGATTTCATTCTATTTCTTTGTTAGTACTATTCATACCCATTATTCAAGGCAAAATAGAGTTCTTCTGTATATATTTTAGCTCTATGCTTTATGACAACCTGCCTTAGTTCTTTCCATCGTTTTATAATCATTTACAGCCATTTTTCAAATTCTGACCCCAGTTCGCTTATTTTGACTCCCCGTTTACTAAATTATAGAATTTTTTCCAACCTCCTGTTAACCAACCCCCCTAATTTATTTGGCACTTGAGAGTAATTGCTAAAACTGCCTGCTACAATACAGCTGCCAGGATCTAATGAGTAATTAGGCCTATAAATGAGAAACAGTAATAAAATTGAAAGTAACCCACCAATCCCCAGCTCCTGAAACTGATATGATGCGTTCTTTCGGTAAAATATCTTCGTTTGCTGACGGATAATGAGTGGCAGAAACAAGTCCACCGGATACCATTCGGCCTGACATTTGCTCCCGCAGTGGAAATAACTCATCACAGTGTTCATTCCGTAATACAAGCACACCATACTCACCCAGTGTTGCAACGATGCAGTCGATTTTAGAGAGGACGCTTCGGCCCATTTTGATACATAGCATTATCACCTGATCTTCTGTAGGACCTTTGAAGTCAACGATGCCATCAGTGTTAAAATTCAGCATTCCTTCCTGCCTTTTCATGATCGTTGCGTGAATTCCCTGCAATTCCCGTTTATTTGGTGATATATACGTTATAGAATCGTAGTCCTCCGTTGTGAACGGTTTACGGGCTTTAGAGATATCTGCAGGCTCATACCAGACTAAAAGAAAAATAGAAAGCTACGCATTTGAGGGAAAAACTACTGAGCAGAAAAAAAGTACAAATCACTGGAAGTTATGGAAAATAAGGAGCAATAAGAAACAGAGGGAGGATATCAAATGTTGCTATGCAGGAGATAGGAAGCTTTCAGAGTTAGAACAGATGTGTGAAGGGTAGCTGTAATACATCTTAAAACCAAACCTGGTATCTGATGTTTCTTACACATCACTAGAACGCTTTCTATTGCTTCCGTTGTGAGGTTACCATCCACGATAACAATTGGAGCACGTTTTATGTCATCTTCAAAATCTCTGATCTAATCAACAAACAAATATTACAGCACACAATATACGAATAAATATATATATATATATATATATTTATATACATACATATACATACATACATATATATATATATATATATATGTATATTTTTTTTAAACTTCTCATTTGAATATATCATTAACTAAATACAATAATACACCTCTCAAGTACATGGCAGTGTAAAATTGGCTTGCTTGTATAGAGCATAACACAAAATGAAACAAAAAAAAGACAGTGGAAGTAAGCGAACAAGGAAAAGGGAAATTAAATAGTTAAGAGTTCAGGGTTAGTCCAAGGCTTGTTTCGACGACAGAAAATGTAATAGCTGGATCGAATAGAGATGTTCATGGCTTTCATTATAATTCTTTTTGTGATTGTCTTATCAAAATGTAACTCATGTAGTAAGGGTAAAAGAGAATTACAGGAAGAACCCATAACCCCAATAGCACCCATAGAGAGATTGACAAACACAACGTTACTATAAGATAGAGAAAGATCATTGGTCAGTAAACTATATTTGGCAGCTTTACGATCGCTATTGTTCTGTATATTTGTTTCAAAACCGAGAGTAAGCTCATGGATGTAAAGTATCTTTTCGTCTATAAGAAGAAGCAGGTCTGGACGCAAAGAATCACCTGTAATCAAGCATGGAGATAGAAAGGAAGGTAGATCAGCATAAACAGTGCATTGTTTAAGTGACGAGAATGTGCTTGCGAGAAAAAGAAGAACAGAGTTATGTCTCCAAGTGTATCTGCCTTCATCTAGATATGACTTGCAGCTGGATACAACATGTTGTAAAGTTTCTGACTGGAGGCAAAAGGAGCAATTAGACGATTGAGAAACTGCCCACTTACAGAGATTTTTACGAGTAGGAAGAGTATTATTACGATACTTCACAGAAAAACTGAAAATGTTCCTAGGCAAGTTTTGCTGGACACTTGACCATAAGCCTTTTAAATTCTGGCATGAATATTAAATATATATATAATAACAATAAATACAGCAAGAGAAATATCAAGCAAATACTAGAAACCAAAGAGAGAAAAAGGAATCAGTGAGGCTTATTTCTCCATCAAAATTAAAAGATAAAATTTAGGCCTTGCTTGAAAAATAGCTTTGTCTGAACTGATACAATTTACTTGTATGAATTGTCTAATTTTGTTTTTGAACTTTTCATTGAATGTAAAGAACTAATTGCAATAATACACCTCTCAAAATACATAGCAGTGAATGATTGGCGTACTTATAAAGGCCATATAAAAAACTTAACGGCATATAAAACATGAAGTATCAAACTAAACTGATACATATTAGTTTCAAAAATGGGAAAGCTAGAAAGTCCAAAGTTTTGGATTGGTCCAAGGCCTATTTTCAAGATAGGAGATTTAGAAATTAGATACAGGTTTCCATAGCCGTCTCAAAATTCTGCTTTGAAAATTTTTGTGAAAACGTAACTCATTGAACAGGAATAAAAGATATTTCTCGGAAAATTACAAAGCCTTAAAGTAATATTGACAAAGATGACATTACTGCATAAAGGAGAGAGGTTATTAATCAATGAACTATATTTGCAGTTTTTCAGTTACTGTTGCTTTGCATATTAGTTTCGAAACCTAAAGTAAGTTGAACGATGTAAAGCATATTTAAGTCTGTAGGAAGGTCATGACGAAAAAATTTACCCGCAATTAAGGATAGAGGTAGAAAAGGAGGGTAAATCAGTATACACATAAGTGAGGAGAGAGCATTTGTGAATACTCAAAGTGGCATACATAGTCTGGTGTGATGTGATCGTGAATATCCATGTCACCAACGCCTAGTAGTAACTCTCCGCTGCTGTTCATAATTGCGGAATAGCTGGCGGTTGGAGCTTCAGACGTAACCAAGATCCCTCTGCTGTCCTATATATACAATGAACTTGGTTACATGCTCAGTGACAAAATGGTAAACACAGTCCTAAGAAATATGACATTTAAGATACTATTGTCATACCCTCTCGAAGTAAGAGAGCAGCACCTTGTAGCTCATGTCAATCAATATGGATGAGAAGAAAGGTGTTCCTTAATTTGTATAAGATGATATACTTCCATAGAACATCATAAATTACATCCGGTTCAGAATAACATGTACAACTCATAATACATTAAATTTATGCATCTAAAGAACCTTCACTGTAGTGATAAAGAAAGACTTTAGAGGGATTTAATAATATAAAAGTATAAACAAGACAACTTAAGTGTGACATGCCATTTCTAATTCACGTAGACGGTCCATGACCATTTCACCTTGGGAATCAACTCCAACTGCTGATATCAACAGCGGATCATGGTCTAGTCTTGACAGACACTCTGAAAGCAAGCAAAATCATAATCAAACCGAAAACCAAAAAATACTGTTAGATTTTTCGCATCACGTAACGACGAGTACTTTAACTATGGCCACCTAGCTATGACTATGATCAAGATTAAGTGGCATTATATCCTAAAATCAGTTCAGATTTGAGACGCTGTTAAACTCGGACCAATAAACACCGAATCTCCTCCAAACGTCCATCAGCTATCCTATTATGTTGCTAACGCATAAACTACAAGATATCGACCATAAGGTTTTTATTCTATATATGGTGACCAGCCCAAAAAACAACTGTCGGTTCACCCTTGGCTGTACATTTATTTTGAAAGAATTAACATTAAAATCTAAATCAATCGCACTACGAGCAGAAAATTACGCTTTAAATGAAAGAAAAATCCAAATCTATTCAATTATCCAACAACACAGACAAGTTGGGAAATACAATGGCTTTACAAGACCAAACTATCATTGGTGGAAAAATTAACATAGTTTACCAGCAATATTTCTAGCCACTCCTCCATATGTTTGATACAATTTACCTTTGTTTGTTGCTTCAGCCTTAGAAAACGGGATAAATATATACATATACAAAACCTGTGCAGTTGCATGAGAGCTATCTATGCAAAAACGCGGACCAGTCAGGGGAAACTGATCTTCTACAACGCTCTTTATTTCTGACAAGAAAGCCACGAATTACTTTTCAATGCATTTGAGGAATTGAATAACAGTATGTATATATATATATATATATATATATATATATATATATATATATATATATATATATATATATATATATATATATATATATATAT
>OLMO02000277.1:4888403-4934370 GCA_900291935.2 Cassiopea xamachana
ATATATATATATATATATATATATATATATATATATATATATATATATATATATATATATATATATATATATCTATATTTATATAATAGATTTCACCAAAGTTAATCAAAGAAGACAAATGCGATATCAGGAAAATGGAGACAAGAAGAAAAAGAACAAGAACGTCTATGTCCAAAATTGGAAAGTATTGGCACAGCTAGCCAATTTCCACTGAATCCTTGTGGCAAATGAACTATTATAGCAATATTGAAGATATTTAAATTTACAGCAGTATCAAGTACAACACAATTAAGTTAATAATGCTCTTAGTACTTTCAAGCATATTAACATGAAAAAAATTGATATCTCTTGATGAATCAATAACATTGTTGAATATAACAGTTTGATATCACATACTAGCGCAGGGTGTCCACTGAGTTAAAGTTGAAATTTCAGCCAAAGTTTCAGAAAAAGTGACCTTTTTCAAGCCTGTTCGGCAGAAAAAGCACGTTGTTTTTTAGCCATACCATGAATTTTGATGGGTGTCCGCCTATTGTCACAAAGTATTGAGTGACCTTTAAATTTCCAATAAATTGGAATTTTCTATATAAATCCAATGTCTTTCGGTAAACCATCCCCAGAGGGCAAGGATCTACCAACCACCCCTAGCAAAAACTGGGAAAACTTTCAACTATGGGTAGACTTGGTGAAAAAGGTCTGTCCAACAAGATATTGACCAATCTTTTCTTCTTTAATCCTGTTTCTCGATAAGATCACTTTCCATCTAATAATGCTGTTAATTATTTTATTATAAGGCCTAAATGCAAAATTCCATCTTTTCCAGCCAAATCAGGAGAAGAGCCTATGGCTTTCCAAATTTTCGAGTCAAATTCTGAAAAAGGCTCATTTTCTAGCTTTCCAGCATTTCCAGCCTTTCCATCCGGAGAGGGCACCCTGTAGGGGGCTACTTCTTCTATGTTGAATATAGCCCTGTACGAACACGGTCTTAAGATTGTAAATTATTAAAAAAAGTTTTAAAGCATGCAAAACAAATGGAAAGGCTGCAGCTTAGGATTCACCTATTATTGTTAGCTTTCAATTAGGCCGAGCACTTGGCCAAAGGACTTTTTCCACATTTTTCATATTCTTGAAACAGTGTTCAGAAGGAACTAACTCCTACCTAGATTACGGTTTGCAGATTTGTGAAGATGATGATAAAAATGGATGACAATTAAAGAATGACTAGTGTGCCTTTAACCCAAACATAATTAAACCAATGAATGCTACACTTACTAAAACATCATGAGACTCCGTCACAGCCAAAAGATCAAAGTTGCAGGCACCAACAAGAACCTAAAAAATTATAGCTACATTAAAAGCAGTTGCCACAAACAGTTAGCTCAGAACCACGTGCACTTCCATTCCACAAAAAGTAAGTAAATCTCAAATCTTGGAAAACAGACATGAATGCAAAAGTCAGGGGAAAAATGTAGGAATCTACGTCTACACTGGTCTTATTTATCAAAAATTAAACTTACAGGTCGTCCGGTGTAGATTTTTTCCGTGCTTCTTCTTGAGAAGACTTGATTTGAATGTTTGGAGAAATGGTGTGACGTCTAGCAAAAAGATGATTGTGAGTAATAAATCTTTCATTCTATGCTGGCAAATATTTCTCATAAAAAATTTGATAGAAAAATAACACGAAAGTGTAGGTCTCCTATCATGAAAATGGTAACAACCGATAACTATATAGCGATTTTGAGTGACAAAATACATAGAAAGCGCTGATTCTCATGGTTCACAAGGATCTGCCATTGTCTCGTGTTTACAGTGATTGCTATTCAACAGTTATAATCAACAGTTTGGTATTCAAACAAGAGCACAAAGAATGCATGATCATAGACACACTACAGCTTCAGGGTTCCTGCCGTGATGATTGCATTAAATTCAAGGACTTTTTAAAGGGCTCTTAAGGACCAGAAACAATTTTTAGGGAGTACTTTACGTACGGATCTTTGATAACAAGCAATCATTTCCTAAATAAATCTGCCTCTGATAATCCTTTCCCCAAGAATTTACTAGAAAGAAGGAGTTTTTAAATAGTATTCTTTACAATGCAAGAAACTCAAGAGTTTTAAGCACATTTAAAAACGTAATTTAAATCTAAGGAGTTTAAGGAGTAGCACAAATCCTACACTTAAATAAATGGAATGACTTGGATTATAATCATTCAAAACTCACTTTAGCACCTTGATATTCGGTACGAATTGGCTGCGTATCATCTTTCTGAATCTTTGACAACTCAGCAGCAATCTGAGCACCAACTATAGCATTGTTTTTAATAAGTGAAATATCTTGAAGAAGTAAAGGATCTCTTAGTTCTTTTAAATCTACATCGCTAATGCAATATAAACCATTAAATATACATACGTAGACTTCATTTCATTCATCAATCACTAAATAATACAATCATGCATCTTACTAGAGTACAGGCAATGTATAATTGGCTTGTCTGCTAAAACTACTTAGACAGAACCTACAAGTATATAAAGAGATGATCAATTGATCTACAAAAAATGAAATAATAAGAAAAAGAATATATATGTATTTATAAATATGTAATTTAGCTCTTAAAAGTGTAACAAGGCTGGGTCCGTACACGTCATGTTTCTATGGCAAAATATGTAGTATGTTGACCTCACCGTACTCTTCATAATTTTCTTGAGTATGGACTTTTGGACACTATTGTCAATACTAAAGTCTTTCAACATGGTCAATATCGTGTCGGATGACGCTACGTATATCCCAAGGGCGCTCATAAATACATTTATGAAATTTATTGTGCGATGCTTTGAGCGTAAGTCTTCTAGAAGGGGATCGTATTTCATAGCTTTGCGCTTACTATTCAATTCAATATTTGTTTCGAATCCAACCATTAATAATAATAAATTATCTATTTTCAGTTGGCTTACGATGATAGTAGATATAGCTATATAAAGCTTATTAAAGCTAACTATCAGTATGAAGAAAAGATAAGTAGATGAAGTAAATAAAATAAACTAAACGGTACAAAGCTAAAAAAAGTTAAATAGAATCAAACAAAGATATAAACTTTTTGCACAATCTGCAATCACATTTGATTGCACAGGATCTTCATTCTTTTTTAATACTATTAATGATGTGGACTCTCTAACATTGGGAGGTAGCATTAACCAAAGTTTTAGAGCAATATAAAGCAAGCAATTAATTGAAATTAAACACCGACACCTAAGTTTACAACAAAACAATTCATTGATTCAGGACAATAGGTAAAGAAATCAAATTTTAGCTTTTCGTTTTCACAATGAACTTTACAACTACTCAGCCCTATATTATATCAGCCAAAAAATGATACTCACGGCAAGTATCATTGAAAAAGAAGGCAAGTGTACGCAGAAGGAAATATATTCAATCTATTCCTCAGTATGCACATAGGCAAATCCAGAAACGATAGAGGACCAATTTGTAAAATCTTTCACCCAAGAAAGAGTTATCTTGCAAAGGAACTCGTACAAATTATTGCCTAGAAAGAGGAAAACAACAAAGCACTCATTCAATTCCCAACTCTTCTCTACAGCTGGTTTCTTATGGAAAGCCTTTCAACTGCTTGCAAATGCCTCCATGCAAGAGTCCTTTCGACAGAAAACGTCACAAGTTTTACCCTGAAGTACAAGGATAAGTATAAAAAACAAGCTATATACTTTTATCCTTCAAAAAAGTTCTATTGTTGGTTAAATCTGCTAAGATACCTGCCCTGATCAGCTCTCTGCATATACTAAACATCAAATTAGGCAGACACACGTGCCTACAATCAAATGCTATCAACGAGCTACTCAGTTTTAGATTTTCTAACCTTGAAAATTTTAGATAGGGAGATAACACAGTGAAACATATCTTAAAGGTCAAGCAGCATGAGCTCACCTACTTCGTACATCATCACAACTTTCTATCTAGCAAAGACATACCTCACTTATCTTCATTGTTCAGGCATTTCACAAAATACATAATGAAATCGATATGAAAAAGATACTAGCTTCCAACGATTTTCCTTTCGTCAATTGATTGACTCGTTCTAAAATGAAAGGAGTGACATCCTTTCCAATGATCTTCTTTGACCTACAGAAAAGTCATTAATACTATGGAAGCGTAAAGCAAAACATATATAGTTATGCATATAAGCGGCTTGATTTTGCACTACAGAAAGTAATGCATTACTTTTTGCAGTGCAAAATCAAGCCGCTTATGGTGAAAGAAAAAAGGAAAAAGCAAAGGAGGCCAAGCAAGGAACTCTTTATGAGAATGTATTAAGACAAGTATTTTTTCATTTCCAACAAGAAATTACAAGGAATTACGACAGTAGAGCAAAGTTAATACATACAACAGAGCTTTGATCTATGATCATAAATGTGGTAAATCGTTCAAGTTAAGTAAAAATATCTGTGGCCCTGGAAATATAAACAGATATCCTTGGCCTAGTGCCCAAAAAACCAACCTTGACTCTTCCAAAGCCATCTGAATTGCATCTTCAATTTCTTGACCAACTATGCTGCTTTCTTCTGGAATTGGGACTCCGATAACTGATCCACTGTTTAGTCCCAAAGCCAAGTTTCTATCTAACATAATGGGTGAATAACATCACAACAATAAACTTGGTACAATTGGCTATATTGAAAGAAGCACACAAGGGAATGATGAATGTCTTGACTAACATTGCTAGAGAGATATCCAAAATAGAATAAGGAACCATACCTATTGTGACTTTGCGCATTAGATTAAAAAATTAAACTGAAATGGTGAAATTTATCCTATACACTTCTGAACCTGCTATAGGACCATTCCATAGAGTGCCCTGTCCCGAACACATTTATTTTGAATACTCACACATCATCTTTTGATCAACTTCTATTTAGTATACACGTTTTTTTTATAAGAAAACCGTTAGTTTGCCTGAGCCTCGATTTTCTTAACTTTTCCCGAAATTGACCCTGAGAGTTTCTTAAATTTTTCTTAACTTTTACTGAAATAAACTGGCTAAAATGGTTTACACTTTCTTTATTAATACTGTACACTTGAACTTGAATTCCATCTTTAACATTTTGAATGCAACAACGACGAAATATCAATTTTTGGCCAATGAAAACGCTAAATTTTTGAAATTGAGCCTCGTGATTTTCTTAAAATTTTTCTAAGACATTGACCATTTGAGCCTCATTTTCTTATAAACTTTTTCCTCATAAAAAAACGTGTATTACAATATCCTTTGTTTACTACTAACCAACAACCAGCAAATACCAATTATTCAAGATAGTGCCTAACTTCCACGTAGCACGCAAAAAAGTCTTTGTAACCCGTCCGGAACGTATGGAATGGTCCTATAGTATAAACACGCACATAAGAACCTATAATTCTGAAACGAGCATGTCCATGCCGTTATGCGATGAATAAGAGCCAGAAATGAGGCTGTTGCTTCTCAACACAGGGGCTTAGACAAATCTTTTAGGAAAAAATAATAGGTGACAGTGAAGCAATATGACAGCATGGTACTCTAAAATGCCAAATAAACTGGGGGGCCTCTAATAAACAGTGGGATCGGACAAATTCCAAAATTTAATAAACATGTCAAAATAAACGGGGGTGTCGGAATATGACAAACGGCTTACATTGATTAAAAAGCGACGGAAAGAACAAAAACAGGTTGTCATAAATTCTAAAACTAAAATATAGAGAAACTGATATCTTGCCATGAAAAGTAGGCGTGAAAAGTACTAGAAAAGTAAGGAAATAAGGTGAGGAGTTCGTAAAAAACATCATTTGCTTCAAAATTTGACAAATCAATAAGCGGGGAATGTTTATTAGGCACTTGAGAGTAGCATAGTCCACGACCAAAAGCCTTATGGTTAAAATCATAGGGAAGAACCTGCCAATCATAATTATGTATCATAATAGTAAGCAGGCTAATTTATTTCCCAGTGGGTAAAGAGTGAACCATTGATAAGAGCCTAGCTAAAATATCAGGCTGAAAAAAGGTTCCAGTTTTTTTTTGAAATTATAATATACAATTTCAGGTTCTTAATAAATGAGGGTTTTTATGCGTGGAATTTTAGTGTATCCAAACTTGCACTGGTACAGTAATCAAAGCAGACTAATTTCTACTGGTACAGTGTGAACGAACTTGAAAATTTGGGTGACGATAAATAAACTCAAAATTTTTATCTCGATTTTCCCTAATGATGACAATTTCATTTATTTTACACTCCAATATCGAGAAAAAACCCAATTAATTCCAACACATTAATTAAGTAAACGCTTCAGCCCAAGCTTCGGTCATCTTCAGTACTGTTATCGCAAATCAGATCAATATGTTATATATGAAACAGGATCACCTAGCATCAAGAAAGCAAGATAACGAGACTGGGGTAAATTTCTTTATAAACTCATTTGATTATTGGTATGCACCTCCTACTCGAGCAAAAACTAGCCCAAGAGTCTATCTTATAGTGATTGACCACTCAACCAATGACATATATTTCCAGTGGTAATAGTGAACGTTATTATATCGTGTTATCTCATTTCTAACCGCTCGCCCCACTCTGCTTGCTTGTGTTGTTAATCGGTCGCGCATAATCTCTGAACGCGAAAGCTCTACAAAGTCATGTTTAACCAATTCGCATCCCAGGTCTTTTTAACTACATAAAATTTTCAACCTATATCTCTACGATAGACCCTGCAATAGCATTTTTAGTATGTAGCCCAAAACAATACCTTACTATGTACTTAAGCAATTCTTTGGGGATTGCTAGAAATCCCACAAATCTAAATTTGAGCAAACGGATTTAGGATGCTTCATTTCAAGCCAGAGCTTACCAATGAATGCTGCCACGTCCAATGGAGTTTCTAAATTGTAAGGCGCCTGTTTAATGTGAAAAGAAGGATGCTAGTGAAAAACAATACGTTCTAATTTCATTCATTTTTATTTCAATAACGGAGAGTGGCCCTTCAGCTGGGGTTGATTCACAAGGGGGCCTCCACTTAAAACACTAAAGCATGTTACAAAGTATAAATGTACAAAAGAATTAGAAAAAGCAATGACTATAGGCAGAAATTAACTAAATAAACTAACTTTTTGAGACAATACAAGGACGATACCTGCTTTTTTTCAGGAAGGTATCTAATGAAGCTCACAAAATGATCTGGATGCCATAAAAGGTGCCATCATAAAGTATTGTTCAGTCATTCTTCCTATCTAACAATATGCATAAAACTGACTTTTTCATTGCCTATCAAATATCCAAATGCGTATCCAAATGGCCACTTTGAGAGTTTCTCTGTACAATGACGTTTCAAAGTTTCACTACAAAATGCTGGGCAAGTCACAAAATAGAAGGTAATGAAGGGCTTTGACTACTTCATCAATATGAATGAAGGCACAAATGCAAAAAGATATTTCTACCTGATATCCACTTTTGGAAGAGAAGAATGCTGGAAAATCTCTGTTACTTCCATATGTCACTACAGCTACACCTTGAGTTTCCTACAAAAGGAAAACTGTTGTATCAAAATGTGATAGTTCTCATGTTGATAACAATGGCTATGCTGAAAGATCAAACTACAACAATTTAGCAATCGAGGCAGTGATGTAAGGAATGTTTAAGCACCTAATCAACACAGAAATCATAGAATCATTCAAACAACGAAAATTAACACAATCAATCAATCAATCAATCAATTAATCCATCAATCAGCTGATTAATCCACTAACCGTTCAACCAATCAAAGCCAGCATTACTATATGAATGAATGAAAAACCATGGCCCTTGATCTCCAAACAGAAATCAGGGATGTCAGAGCATATCTTTGAGTGAGGGACTGAGGACAACTAGCAAGCTCCTATTGGAGAGAGGAAGTGCAGTCAGGGGTGGAGCCCCTAAAAACTTCTATAATCAGGCCTTTAGACTGCAAGAAAACCCCTTCTTGAATATCAAAATGTATTCTATTGCAGATGATAGGCTATTGTATGACAAAGTACATTGGCAAAAAAAGGGGGCAGAGCCCCCCAGTCCTTGGCCCAAGCATGCCTTTTATTATCAACTCCATTCTTATTTGTGAGAGCTAATCTATCTACAAGTATACAAGGAAAACAGTTAACTGTGTCAAGTTAGCAACACCTGAATCACATTTATCTCTGTACCATGTGCTTCAATGCCTTCTTTTGCTTAGTTTCTGCATGAAAGGGAGCAGCATCAAGCAAGGTTACAATAGAGATGAGGCCCAAATGCAGTGAAGGCAAATATACTCCATTCTATTATTGATCTAGCATGTTATGGATCAGTTCACTTCGAACTATTTGCAATCTGACAATAGAGATGAGGCATGCTCACAGATTCTGGAGCTTTCAAAGTGCAAAGCTTAAGATTAGTATTATACTTTCCTATTGGCAAGACTTACCAGGTATTCTAGAGTGAGTCCAATGTCTAATATTGATTTGATGCCAGCACAGATGACAGTGACAGGAGTTTTGCCAAGTTCAGTCAGATCAGCACTCACATCAAAAGCTATGAGGCAAAATATTACATACTTGACATACAGGTAGTTTATATAAAGGGCAGGGACATTGTGGCTCCAAGACATGGGCTGGTAAAATCTTATGATATTCTCAAAGAAAAGGGTCTATTCATATCAGAATCCCATTTTACTGACCAAGCAAAGAAAACATTAAGTCACAAAGGCAAAGAAGGAGGGATAAGCAATGGACATGTCAAAGAAAAGTAACAAGACATTTGAATTTTTCTGACACAAGCAGTGTATTTGCACATTGAGAAGCTAACATGGGTGGAAACTGTCCCACTTATCCTTTCCCTAGTGTCTGCTGCAGTTGAAGTTGATGATGTGGCATGACAAGAGAGGGGAAGGAGATCAAGCAAATATGGATGTGACTTGCTATCTTACAGAATTCCTCTGGAGGCAGCCACCCAGCTGGTACTCTCAAAAGTCAACAACAAAAATTGCTCTTGAAGTTTGACTGCTAGAAGATGTCCATGTCCACTTAGTGATAAAAACTGACAGCTAGAAGCAGCATTAGTAGAGCATAGAATGCTCCCTCAGGATTCAAAAGAAGGTAATATAACACTAATGCTAACTCATGACTCATGACTGAGGATGAAAGTGGCAATGATCATAATAAACCATATACATTCAGATGCACCATAATGCACACCACCAACTCCCCCAGTGACAAAAACAGAAATTCCTGCCATATATGCTGCTACCATTGTTCCAGATACAGTTGTACCACCAGAAACACCCTGTTGAGGAGAGAGCCATCACTTTTCCACATTTAAACATTATTTTCTGACAATGATTGAACAGGAAGAAATCAAAATGTAAGACATAAATACTACTTTTTATCACTAATCGAAACATGTTTTGCATATTGATTGCTTCTTATTCAATCATAAACCTTTAAGGCACTACACTGCCAAACTCACAGAATGCAAAATGCAATAAAGAAAACTTAGCAGAAAATTGCACTGAGCAAAATCTCAAATAGGAATATCCTAATGGTAAGGTGTTCTCTGTGCTATGCAAGTATCACATTTCTTTTTCAAAACTTCTCATGCTATATTCCACCTAATCCACCTAAACATACAAACCTTTCTACTGATACGTTGTTTGCATCTGGCAGATGAGGCTACAACTGGTCAACAATCAGTAAACATCAAAGTATTGAAGACTCACTGCTTCTGATGCACAATGATATATAACTTGCTTCAAATTCAACAATCTATCTTGCAGATGTATTCAACATAAGCAAACACTAATGAAATTAAAAAATGTATGATGATTCTATTTACTTTGCTCAATGCAAAAGCTAAATCTCTTCTTGAAACCTTCAATTTTGGGACATTACTATCAGTTTTTCCAAGTAATTCTATCTGACTCTTTGTGAGACCTACAAAACAAACTCAAAAAAGTACTAGAATAGACTTAACCAATAACTACTAAATTTTTCCTCATTTATGAAAACATCTATTTTCAAACACATAAATAGAATGAAAGACATAAAAAGGGAGAATTTCTTAAATGACACACAAGATAGACAATAATATTGGTTGACAGACAATTATACTGATCTGATGACATTGGGGTACATTCATTCTATCAAACTAACTTGTAAAATAATATCACAGATCCTCAAATTGGCCTTTGTTTGAAAGAGCCCCTGAAATAAGACCCCATTCTGAGCTACAAATCCTTAGCAGGACCCCACCCTACACATGTGAATGTTGACAGTGGAGACACTATGATTGATTTGTAGATATGAAAGAAAAAGCAGTCACAAAGTACTGACAAATTTTGTATTTTTACAAATACCCCATTGCCTCTGTTTGTCACCTCAAAGAAGTAGTCTATTGGTAGAAGAATTGTAACTGGAATATGACCAACTAAAAGTGCTGTACTACAATGCTTGTGGGAAGCAATATATCAACTTACCAACAACTAACTCGCCATTTATTATGCCTACAGTTGCTGGGATTGCATTCTGTTCCCTGATTATACTCTCAACCTGTAGAGCGGCACTACAAGATAACAAAGGAATATAGCAAACAGCAACCTGGTTTAACTGCAATAAGAAGTAATAATATGCACAGCCACAATCTGTAATATTCATTTGGAAGGTGTGTTGGGGGCGTGGTGCCCTCCTTCTCATTATGTATGAAAATGTATGAAAGTTGGTCATGCTGCAGTAGATTTAGCATTCAACTGATCATACCACTTTTCGTGAAACTTTTCCGTCATAGTTGGTAAAATAATTGCAACCCCCCTTCCTCCCAAGGAAAGTCTATGAACATCCCTGACACATAGATAGATCTATCAAAGCTTCAAGTGCACATTTATATTCCACTTCCAAAAAGTATTGAAGAGTGACACGACACACAGCTTGACTGCTTGCATAATTCACTAGGCATAAATTAATGGATGATGCTTTATATTGCTTGGTAAATTATCCTGGATGCACTTAAATAACCAACAAAAACAAGTAGTACTGTCGTTGAGAAATATTATAAGAAAACAATCGTACTCAATGTTGTGGGGAAATGGCATTCCATGAGTGATAATAGTGGATTCCAATGCCACTACAGGCTCCTTGTTCCAAAGTGCTTCAGTAATAACAGGGTCTATACAAAGAGGACTAGTTCTGTTTCGGTAATTTGAAGAATGTAGTGAACTTTGCAATACTCCATTCAACGTGCATCTAGCTTTTGAACGCAAATGCATGCTTTTCGTTCCTTGCTGTCTGCAACTGAGAGATCGTAGCCAGACTAGAGGCAAATGATGCAGCCGCTTTGACTTCCATGTTGATCTCATACTGTTCATTCTGACGATTAACACTACAAATGCCGTCACACATGGACAGATGTGTATACCAGGGTAGCCATATTGAAATCTTATCTACACTTTCCCAAATAGAGGCTAACAGCCCTCAGAAGCTCAGGCTACGTTTACACGGGGCCGGCCGAATGTTTGAGTGGCCAAATATTAGGTCGGTTAAGCAGCCGACCAAAAAAAGTCGCTTAGGCATTGCAAAAGTGATCAACAGTGTTGTGTATGGCACGAAAGACAACAGAGCGAGTGGTTCCGTGTGAAAACAGGAGTCAGACAAGTAAGTTTGATTGCCCCTACCCTCTTTCTTGTCGTCATTGATTGGGTGATGAGGAGAGCCACCGAAGAAAGGCGAGAGGACTTGTGTGGGGCTTGACCGACCGACTAGAAGACTGTGAATTTGCAGATGATATCACCCTGCTTTCACACACCCAGAAGGACATCCAAGAGAAAACTGACAGAGAAGTGTGGAACTCAAGATTCACCCAGAGAAAACGAAGGTGATGACAGCCAATAACAGAATCAGCAAGAAAACGAACGTTCGTGGTGCAGACCATGAAGAGGTGCAGAATTTCCAGTACCTGGGCAGCTATATTTCAGCTGACAGCAACATTGAGAAAGAGATTTTCCAAGATTTGGCCTCGTATCACATGCATTCAATAGGCTGAAGAACATCTGGAAGTCATCGACCTTGCAGACGAACACGAAGCTGAAAATCTATAAATCGAATGTTCGTTCTGTCCTCTTGTACGCCTCGGAAACCTGAAGAACAAACAAGAAGATAGAGAGCAGGCTAAGAGGCTTCGAAGGAAGATGCCTCCGTAGAATCCTCAGACTCCAATGGGAGCAGCGCGTCACCAACAAAGAGGTGAGCAGACGCACAGGCATCAACTGCATTGTGGAGGAAGTGATGCAAAGGCGTTGGAGGTGGTTGGGCCATATCCTTCCGAGGAGCAAGTCGATATATACACACGTCGCTCTCCAATGGACGCCACCAGGAAAAGAAAAAGAAGCAGACCACTTGGAACATGGTGAAGGACTGTCGAGGATGAGATGAAAAGGGCGGACATAATAATAATAATAATAATACGAATATTTCAACAGGATAAAAGCTTCAACAAAAATATTGCTGGTTTCAATGCCTGTCCTGCCTAAAAGAAAAGAAAAGAAATATAAAAAGCCTAATTTACAAATTTTTATAACTATGAATAAATATTACGTTGAAAGTCCATGATGATTAATAAAAAGCCTAGGTGATCAGAAATTTCTCCATTTTTAAAAACAAATCCAGTTTTTCCTTAAAATCCTTTTTATTTTCGACAGTTCTTATGTCTATAGGCAAATTGTTGTATACCTTTGCCCCCATGTAATAAAATCCTTTTCGCGCGTATTCAGTTTTGATGCGTGGCAAAGTGGCTAAGCATTTATTGTTTCTAGTGGTCTTGGTGTGCTCATGTGTTGTGATGTGACTCTGCAACAAGACTTGGAACGACGTCAACTTGCTCGCCCAAGACCAAGAAGCTTGGAGAAGAATTGTGCGCGCCTTATGCTCCACTGGGAGCGAAGAGGATTAAGTAAGTAAGTTAGGCATTGCATTCACACCATAGAAATAAGGGGACTAGATTAGTGGTAAGTCACGTGACGCGTAATGACTATAGGGAATCAAAATGGTACCAACACATTGGTAAGAAAGCCGCAAAAAGTCACAGCTGACAGTGCTTCGTAGTAGCTTTTCTTGCTTTCTTGACTTGTCTTCAGAAGTTTCGTGCATTGGTTTAGGAGATCGTTTGACAGCTTGAAACTTGAAGTCCTTTATGATGGATATAGCTGCGATAGTCGCTGAATTTCACAGAGAGAGTTGCATTCTCTACAGAAAAACAACTCATTTTGCCAGTAAGTAGGCCTGTCATAGAGCAGGGCATAACCCACCTTTGTATAATAAGAGATAAAACTTTCATTTCTAAAGTACTATTTTAAAACTTGCATAAATTTATATGATTTCAAACTTTAAGCTGTTTGTCGAAGGGAGTCGCCCTGGCCCACATTTGGTAGAATGATTTCTAGGCCCATAAATGTCACTTACAAGATTCCTCGAACGTAAATGCATGTGGCCCGTACATTTTCTTATACTCTCCAAAGTGAAATAATTATTGCTAGTTGCATCATTGATTGGTTTCATAATGCAGACTGCTTTGGCTAGGCATTCAAAAAGATCTTCGCCTAGATAACAAGTCTCCTGAAAGGACCTTATCCTCGCAGATGTAAACAAAGTAACAATTTATGCTTTTCCAACAAAGACGTTCACCAATAACAAAGAGCTTGCTACGCTGTATATGTGAATTTATTAAAAGAAGGAAAAAGATAATATAGGGTTGTAGTACTCTCTTTTATTGACAGCAGCATACCTTTCCTCTATCCTTTCGCAAGTGCATAGTTGAGAACTTTTCCAGCCTGATAGATGGTCGATGGAAGGGGAGGGGGCAGAGACCACTCCATGACACACCTACTTAGAAGGAAGTAATGAAATCAGAATAAATATCTGAGTCAATTTTTGCATAACAGGCTTGCAAGAATTGCAAAATCAATAAGCACTCTTATGCTTAAAAGATAGTAATTAAATTAAAATGACCTGTCAATTTTTGCATAACAAGTTTCCAGTCCACAAATAGAAATTGTATGAAAAGTGGCTTATTGCAATGCATCTCAAAAACATTGCATCCATCTGCATCACAATGAGTTTTTGAGAGCTGCTTCAGCATTTTTTCTATCGCCACCGCTGTGCTAGTGTATAGGCAAAGTATTTTGTCGGTTCACTAAGTGTTTTGCCCCCTCCCCCCAGATAAACTAGTCAATTTCCGCCACTGATTCAGAATCAGGGCAATGGAAAAACTCAGAGGCACTGAGGAAAGGGATACGCCCTTCAAGGGAAGTGAAAAGAGAATCTTGAGGGTCTGTGAATCAATTTCGTACAATTGCTGCTCGTATTCCCTCATGACGCCCCTCACACCTTGAAGTATATAGAGTTATGAAGCCCCTTAATCTTAAAGCCTTGGGCAACTTGCCCCCTCTCCCCTCTCCCTTGACGGCTCTATTTACTTTAGACCTTTTTGGCAACATTTGACAACCGCGCATAGCAACAGTTAATGGGTGAAAACAAACTACTCATAAGACGAGAGAACATGAGGGAGAGACGAAACGTGGAGAGAATTTATATGTTAGTTGCATTGCGAAAGTGAAAAGGTTGTGTTGCATTGGGTTATAAAAGTCATTGTGAGAAACGGAAACATGTTGGCTCTCATATTCTTTCCCAAAAGAACAGGAAAAAGTGAGATAGAAGAATTAGGCCTAGGCCATGAGGAAAGTCAATATTGACGGGAATCCTTAATATCTGGATAGCAAATACGTGTGTGTATCATGGGTAGTTATTGGAAAGCTAAAAAGCCATGAAGCATTATTTTCAAACTTTTTTCCTCATCTCATTTGTTAATTCCATGCCAATAAGGGGAAAGTTAGTGTTGCCTGTTTGTGTCTGGAATAGGCTCGATTAAGTAAAAATGGCATTGCACGATTCCTCAACTATTCTACTAACAGTTGTATTACTCATCCTATAACTACTACCAATTGTAGTATGAACATCGCTGGTTCTCAAATATCTTAATGTGACTGCTAGTCTCTGATCTGGTCCAATAGCCTCTCTCATATTTGTTGATACTTCATTAACGTCAGCTGCGACCAATTATGCAACATTTCGTGTCACTAAAAGCAGACCATAGTAACTGAAGAACATTTCAAGATCTGGACGTCGCAAATCTTGAATTATAGCTGGTATTCTCCCTTTTTATTTTGTTTTTCGTATAGCTTTCGTACCCAAATTTGACGTTCCTTTTTGCAGTCTTATTATTCTGTCTCTGCATGCTGTGAGGACGATAGCACAGAATTAAATGTTTTCTATGAAGCAGCAGCAATTTTTTATTTACAGCTGTTAATTAGGCTATTTCAGAGTATTTCGATATATAGTTATTACTTTAGAATACGCTGCTAGGAAATCGTCTCCTGAAGGTCGCTTGCAAATTGAGAGTTTGAAGATCTCATTAATGACTCTGTTTCCTACTGCGTATTTGGAGTCGAGGAGCTTTCAGACGACTTCCATGGCAATCACTATAGAAAATAACTTACAAAGACAAAATTTACACGAAACACTAAGTTTTGTGCACTGATCAAAAAATATTACTATCAAATGGGTGTGGCTTACAGTTTCCATGGAAATAGAAATAGCAATGGTGGGCAAGTCACATGTTTGGGGCAAGCCTCGTTTCCACAAACTAATATAAAATCACGCTTACAATACATCATTTGAATCGTTAAGCTCTGCAAAGTGTCCTTATCTGCTTTATTTTACTGACAAATGCCAATGTTTTGAACCATGCTGTAAAATTTCAAGATACGAAAATAGGACTACTTTTTCAAAATTTTCAACCCATAAATTTTAAATATTGGTTCAGATATGTCCAAAATGACTAGATAAGTACATTCTCTGATGCGCATGGAACAATACGATGCATAGGAAGCTACTTTAGAAGGTACACAGCAAAAATGAGGCTTTATGTTGGGAAGCTATGCATCTATTAAGTAATTTTCCCCGCGTATAAATGTAGCAATTAATTCATAAGTATTTTTACTTGTAAGACTAACATTTTTTTCTCTCTCATCGTCGCATGGAGAGCGCTTGGGAAATGGCCTGCATTTAATGCAATTTTCCCCTAGCTAATGACCAGTAATTAACAAAGAAATCATAGAATCTTTAAAAATATCCTATTGATTGTGTCTGCAGCATCACAGAGATGGCAGAATGGAAGCATGATTCCAACTGAAATATGACTAATTACACGAAAATATGTAAGATACCCCTCAAATAAGATCTCCCCTCAAAAACAGCCAAATACAAAAGTTCAAGAAATAAAAAGCCTATAGAGAATTAATTCAAGGATCTGCAGTAAGGAAACTGTGTTTATAACATACTATCCAAAGTAAACATACTTTTTCATGTGTTTATATAAATTTACTGAATCCCATTAAAATATCCACATGAACTTCTTCTAACCCACTAAACCAAAATTTGTCATCATACCAGTTGCATTCCCTAATGTTGTATTGGATGTGGTGATTAACTGTCTGATAGCACACTACTTCTCACAATGACACAATATTGTATAAAGATAGAGTGTACTGAAGAGAGCTTATTAGTAGGTATTAATCAAAAATATTTACAAGGGTGATTGAGCACTCTTGCAAAAATCTAATTAGCCCCAAAAATTATTTCTCAGTACACAGCCAAGCGCCATGAGCTATATTTAAGCTGTTTGAATATTTATATGATATTTTAGAATTTTTTCAAACAAGCTTAGATTTTTTGTTAGAATAATTTTTATACATCTTTCCTGTTTACTTATATTCTATTGGTTCATATCTTCACGAGACATTGAGTATTAATGCTTATTTAGCTATATTAATGATTATTTAAATGGAGAAATTAAAGACTGAGAGAGATTGAGCTCACAGAAGTATAACAGTGAAGTGTCAGAATGGAAATAAAGTATATCAGCCACAATCAGAAGTTTTCTTCGTGGAGTATTGTTGGCCTTCATAATTGAATCAGCGTTAGAGTATAGATTGCGCTTTATAAAATAGGCCTGTCTACAAAAGAAGGCTTATGAATATGAAGGCGTTTATTGTGTTGATGAAGAGCAGTTGGAGTGTGAAAAACAGACTTATTTGGTTCACTTGTTTAAATGGAAACTCTGTCATGAATTTGACTTGAAATGCTGTTTCTGTGATATTCATCAGACTCGGAGACAAGGATATTTGGAGATTTAAAAATCACAATTCAAGCAAGATTTTAATACTTTTCTATTTCATTACATAGCGCTGTATGGCGCTTCTGTCGTATCCTTTATTACACGCTATTATACTGAATTAGTGTAAGGCATTTTGACCGTATCCTTCACAATGAACTTTGGTCATTTGAAGGCTGCCCATAAATTCCGGCTTCTGTAAAGCAATGGCATTAAAAATTTCTACCTTCTCAGTTTTCAATTCATTCAAGACATCTCCGAACCCATGCTCTTAAAAAGATGATCAGGTGAGCTTTGCTGCACGTTCTTTTTTGCCATTGGTTGTGGTGGCCCGGGATGTTTGATTAGAGGTCTGCTTTGGAACGAGGTTTTAGAACGATGAACGAGCCAAATTTCCTGCAATGCATAAGTGCCAAAATATTCGTTGGCTTGAAATACAAGTTGTAAGATATGTGTTACAACAGAGCATCAAATTTCAAATGCCCACCCCTAATGCTGGAATAACACTGTAGATTAATGTCTAGATTTGGACAGTCATCGACAAAGCGAAGAATATCGCAAGTGCCAACAAAGAAGCAGCGTGCGAACAAAGTTGATAACTCGCTTGTCGATTAAGTAGAACATGTTCTACTTCTCGTAGACTTTTGTCGATACATCGATAGAATTTCATTTTCGTTGGATTGTTTACTTAATTTTCAATATCTAAGCACAGATAAATGCTTCAAGCATTTTTTGCATGTTTACCTCATCAAGTACGGCGTGCAAATTGTTTTCCAAAGCTAGTTTCTGTAGGCAAGTGTCTATCCGACTTCTTCATTTTTTTCGATGGCTTTTTCAATCTATAAACAAAATCTATTATGTGAACCTAGTATAAGATGATCTATTCCAACAGTTTACTGTCAGAGTCGTTTCCACAAGATGATTTTAATTGAGAAGCGTATAGTGAAAAAGAAACACACCATGAACTTTACTTCGTGCAACACACTTTTACATCTTTTTCAATTGCCACGTTTTTTCATCCTCAGTGAATCATGGAAATGCCACAATGTTGCGCAGTGGTTCCCATAAAATGTTACCCCATTGTACAATCATTGACGGAGTGGTGTAAAGCTAAGTGCGCAGCGAAATTGCTAACTAAAGAGAATTAGCCATTGGTGCTCTTTTTGTTTCTTTAGTAAGTAATGCCGGGGAAAGGCCGTATGGCCTACAACAAAGCCCAGACAAAGGCAAAATTGAGAAAATGAGGGGACGTTTAAGTAGAAAGGGAGACAAGATCAAGTTTGTTGATGTTAGATTTAAAAGATGACAAATTGTATGATTCAGGGAAAGTAGTGGGTGGCAATGAGCTCTATAGTTGAGAAGTTCTAGGAATGAAAGATGATTTGTGAGATAGAGTTCGTGGATTAGGTAGTGTAACTTGGAAAGGGCGTGAATAGGTAGAGTTCCTGGTGGTTCGATCAGGAATCTCTTGCTCTACCTATACTTTCGTTATTGTTCCTGCTATTGCTGGTACTTCTTTTGTTAACTGAGTGTGTGTAGCCACAAGCCAACTAGTAGCCTGCATTGTGAATATAGGACAAGAATTTCTTGTGTAGAACACCATTTCATTACCCTCACCACAGTCCTGAGAATCTGAGCGATGCTTGACAATCTGAGCATTGCTCATGACAACCTGAATCCATTACTGGACATCTGTACCGTGGTGTGTTCATACCAAACGAGCATTTTTAGTTCTTCATGAAAGCTTTGTTTCCTTGCAATCCTGAAGATACTAATTATACATATTAACTTGTACTCTGCTGTTATGCGGTGAAGCAGTTCAAGTAGAAACATTTTTCATGAATTATTTGTCATGAAATAGTTGCTTACGAAAGGCTTTGCTGAAAATCAAAATTGGACATATTTCTAATTATACTTCTATGCGGTGAAGCAACGCAGGTACAAACAACGTCTCACAGGAAACCGCAATTTCATCACAATTGATATTCTGTTAAATCCTCGTTTCCTAACTGTTCAAGATTTTACTCCTGCCCTTAAATTTGTTGTTGCTAATACTTTGTAGCTTTAGCATCAACATTCAAGCTTCGTTGAAATGTTTTCCATGCATCTAATAAGCCTTTTCTAGATTGATTTATAGCCGAAAGCCTGTGAATGTGTCTAGCAATTTGCCCTTATACTTCTTGTCTAATGATTCCCTCATTTTGCAGAGCCAAACAACAATTTCCAACCGTCACCCGTAGCCAAGGGGGTCCGGGGGCAAGGCTCCCAGAAGTTTCAAAATTTGGTAAGGAATATTATTTGCTTGCTATTCCTTTTTCCATATTTTATTTTTTCTAAGAGATTAAAACTTATGAATTAGCGAACAAAGTCTTCAAACTGAAACAGTTAGGGGATCACTTTTCCTTCTCTGCATAGAAATTAATGATGGACATAACCTAATTCTTATTTGAAAGAGGCATTTCCGACATTCTAGAGTGTATGATCTCGAAATATTTTCAGGGGGCAAGACCCCCGTTATTCTCTCCTCATGAGTACTTTTCCCATTCCACCTTTCACAAGGCTGCTGTACTCTGTCTATTACTGGGCCCTTCAGTTCAATCTGTTTTTCATCACATCCCTTGTATTTGCAAGTCTTTCTGCTTCTTGGACTACATTTATGCTTTCCTTTGTCAATTTTGATAGCTGCATTCACAGAGGCTTTCTCTGTTCCTCCTGCATTGACCTGTGCACACTACTGTCACCTCCATTCTTCTAGGCTCGGTGTATCTATACTCAGAGATGAGTCTAGGCACGTTTTGTTGTGGAACTTGTTCAAATGTTTGGCAAATACTTGGCCAACGCTTTGTAGAAGAAGGCTAAAGTAGCACTGTGACATGCAGGATGCTACATCTCTTGCATCATGATCAATGCTCTTGCAGCTTTGTACGCTTATGGGGTGCTACAACTACACTCTTTTTTTTATAAGAATAAAGTCTATAAGAATATTGAGGCTCAAAATTGCTAAAATTTAAGAATAATTTAAGAATATTGCCAGGCTCAACCTTCATCAAAACTAAAATATTTTGTTAATCGAATCAAATTTAATTAAGAGTTTCCTCCCAAAACAAAACATTTGTCACTTTGACGCTATATATATCTATATGTTTTAAAATTCGTTGAAATATGTTTCTTTGATCTTAAGGTGAATTTACACCTTGTGTTGAGCAAGAAAAATTTAAGAATAATTTAAGAATAATCTGAGGCTCAAAACCGAAAATTTTTAAGAATATTGAGGCTCAGAAAAAAATTAGGTATTCTTATAAAATAAAGAGTGTATCCAGCTGGCATTTGGGTACCACGCCCCTCTAATGTCCCCCTTACACAGTTGTGCTGGCTAAGGACCTGCCAAAGATGCAGCAAAGGTTTTCAAAATAAACAAATATTGTGATCAAAGCTGTACTACTGTTACACATGTCTTTTTACGCTGGTGTCGGTTAAATCCAGAAGCTGTCAATTTTCCTTCCCATGAGTCTGCCTTTCTTCTGAAAGCTAGTTCCTCATTTAGGTAAAGTACAGACTATTCCTAAAAAATTAGTTTTGACCACAAATTATGAAAATCGATGAAATTCAAAATTTAAATTGCCATAAAAATACTGTACGCTACGCTACATCTTCATTCTCTACTGAATGATAAACTAGCTTTCCTATACACGATGACTATGTCCATTTATTTACATTGCAGTGCCACAATTCAATAACCTGTCAGGTCAAATCTGCATTCTTTCAGGCTTGGGTCACACGTCGCAGTTTGGTCGCGCCGAATTAAATAGATTTGAATTCGACGTTAGCGCGACGCTGTAGTAGCTTTGGGTCGGACGTCGAATATAAAAGTCGCATTTAATTTATGTTGCACCGCAACAACAACAATAGTTATTTGGCGGCAAATACAGCAAAAAGTAATAATGGCTCCATTACGGAAGAAAGCTCTATTAATAAGTTTGATCCAACAAAATCGCAGATATCGTAGACTACTTAATGCTAGAGTTGCAACAGCTATTGCCAGAAGATGAATAATGTATAAGGCCTACTTTCTACTTTTACTTCTGCTAAGAAAGCAACGAAACAATCAAATTTCGTATACGAGGTCCTGCAGAAGACTTCCACGTTGCAATAAGAGCTGCTGGTGGCAAAATAGCAAGGACACATACAGCGATTACCGTTTTAAGAAGACATTTTGTGTTTCTAAAAACACATTTTATTTTGAGTTATATTACACATGACCTGGAGAGACAAGCTATTTCTGAAGAGCCAGTTTCCCCAGAGTGTCGTCTTGCTATTTGTTTGTATCGTCTTGGCAGAGGTGACTACACTTACACTATAGCCGAAATGGTTGGTCTAGGTCAGTCTACTGTTACCACCATCATAAATGAAGTAAATGAGGCAATAGTAAAAAATATGTGGACAGAATGTGTCTCCTCCCATATGCCATCAACAGAAGCACAATTCAAGCAAAAAATCTTAAAGATGGAAGAATTGTGGCAGTTCCCCTTTACCTAGGCAGCAGTTGATGGCTGTCACCTTCCAATTAAGTGTCCACCTGGGGGGAATGAAGCTTGCTAGGAGTTTCATAATTTCAAAAACTTCTACTCTTTTGTTTTGATGTCCTTGGTTGATGCCAAGTATAGCTTTATATGGGGATCATGTGGGTTCCCTGGAAACTCACATGATTCCACCATCCAAGAGTAGATTTTATTTAGTGGAATAGGGAAAGTTGGGGTATGTGTAAGTAATAAGGTTTCTTACCTTTTAGGGTTAGGAGAACAAAAACCACAGTATCCTATGCTTTTGCACGCCTTCCAGCCATTCACTTCTTCATCTTTTTCTGGAGTGCAGCAAACTGTACACACGGCTTCATCGCATATCATACACAGGGGCGTCGAAACAACTCTTAAAGTGGGGGGGGGCCTAATTAATCGAATTCACAGGGGTCACGGATAAGCTCGGAATTCTGCTTATTTGTGTTGTCTAGAGTATCATATTTGAAAGTTTTTTAAATATTAGCACGTAGAAACTGGTTTTTTGTGGTGCCTTGCTCTAAAGAAAATTGTTGAGTAATAGAAGTTCAAAATCCTACTTCAATACACCTTTCACCATATGACTTCTGAAAAGTAGCATGCTTTATAACACAGGATTCTAGTATTTTATTATTAGTTAGATGCTATTACCATACGCTTGAAGTGAAAGCATTAAATTAAATGTATTCGGTGACATTTAAATTACCGAAAGCAAAGCTTCATTCATAAATACAACTTTGCTTGCGTTGTACTAACAAAAATGAAACGATGCCTTTGTAAGTTAACACTTTCAGAAAAGATTGGCATAAAAATTATATATAAAATCTTGTGAAAAATGAATCATTTTGCTTTTTCAATATATTTTAAGATTTTTCTTTGATACTGCAATGCAAAAAAGTGGGGGGGGCAGTGCCCCCCGGCCCCCCCGGTTTCGACGCCCCTGATACAACAATACTTGGTCAACTTGCTACACGCTTGACACGATGCAGCCATTTTCGCTAGCTATTTGCAGTAATGCGCATGCTCATTGAGATGAAATAAATTTGTTTAATTTATGCATTTGATTCGGCACATGTGAAATTCGACGTTTGACCAAAACACGCTCTTGAGTCGCATAATGCGACTGCATCAGTCGAATTTCAGAATTTAGGTCGACCCAAATTAAAACTGTCGTACTTAATTAAGTCAAACGTCGCATTTTTGTCGCGCCAAATGCACTTATTTAATTCGGCGCGACCAAAATGCGACGTTTGACCCAAGCCTCAGCTTTCTAGAAGAAGGTCAATCGCTTGAAAAATGCTTAATTTCATGACAATCCCTTGTTTTTTATTTGGAACATCACTTATCAGTTGTTGTGTAAATAGCTTTTGTTCTAACTACTTTGAACGCAACTCACATTTTCACAACCTCTAAAGCAATGGAGTAGAGCTACACTTTTAACTAGAGGACTCAGTGGTAACTTCTTAAAGCTTTAGCAAGGAGGGCGCTATGTGTAACCATGCTCATGTTCTAGGTGTGACCTAGGTGCAGCCACGCTCACTCTTTGAAGGACGCAGAAATGATACTTTAGTCTAGTACTAATAAAGGATAATAAACAATTTGAAATGAATTGTTACCATATTTCAATAACCATATGGCAGGGAATAATTAATCATAGAAATACAAAACACTTTAGAAGCTAGGTCAATACACTTTGAAAAGCAAGGCCAATGCATGAATTTTTAGGGGGTCTGAGCCCCCCAATATGAACAGTAATTTTAACAAGGGGGCTCTTCCATGTGAGCCCCCTTGAAATCAAACCCTGGAGGGACTGAATCAGAAGTGGAATGCCACTTTTGTTGCTAGCGATTTGTGAAAAATTATTGCTGGTACTTTTAATGTAAATTGAGCGTATCTAGCCAGAAATCAAATAGCTACCTGTGTTGTGAACAATAAAACAGAAGTCTCTTTTGTAAAAGTCAATTCAATTACCCTGCTGTGGAATTTTCTTGGTGGTTTTTGTGATAATTACTGCATCTATAGCCCTAAAAAAGCATGCACACAAAATATAGGGGGTTTACTCCCCCGATGCCGTTCCATCTCTGCAAAATTCCATAGACGTCTGAATCATGACCATTAAGAGTTTCATAGTAGGATGGATCGGGATAATTACAGACACGGATTCAGCGAATCAAGCGACCGGGTTCAAGCTTGTAATTTTGTGTAAACCATCTTCTTTACTGCTTCAGACACACCCACTTTGAAAACGTTTCTATGCCTTGATATTTGATGGATAAAAGTTGATATATTCTACTAATGCTATGAATTAAACATGTTTTAATGAATTCAGAGAAAGATTGTTGAGACTGTCTATTAACTGCATTTAAATTCTACCAGAGCTCCATCAAAACGGCCTAAGTACTCTCCATCAATGACTTTCAGATCGCATTTCGGTCAAACATCATGAAGCTTATAGGAGTTCAATGGAGTTTTGTAGTTTGACAAGAATTTGACCATGCTCAACAGAATGGTTGTCTGCGAATAAATGGTTGACTCTGTTCAAATTTTCTTCTCTTACGCAGTTCAAATCTTCAACAGAGACACTTGCTGTGCTACGTGGTGCAGCACTGTGCATAAGTGAGAGACATTCTGCTGACTAACTGTGTATTGTGTTAGGTTAAGAATAGAAGACTTTAGCTACAAGAGTCTGACAATAGTGATGAGGAGTAACACGATACTTCCAAAACTCCATGTAGAGACTTTGAAATGATAATACTCATAATTACTTGGAATGCAATTTTTAGACCTTTGATCGGGTTTTGAACCTGTCCAACCCGTTCTAGATACACACCTGAATATGGGTCACTTTTTAGTGTTTCTGAATTTGAACGTCTTATATCTTAAAGAAGAGAAGATTCTTCAAGACCTATTGAAACGACGCCATCTTTAAGTGGCTACCGGAGTCATTTATATCATGTCATTTAACAGAAAAGGAAAATTTTTCCATATGCGTACAACCAGCTCATTAACTTTTACTGTTTAGCAAAATAGATAAAAACTTAGTACCACTCTGCTTTCATTCAATATCATAGCATCGGCACGTTTGATAACAGATTTATTACATGAAATAGAATTCAATTTCAAAATATGCCAAATATGTTGAAAACTGACGCTAAAAACTTCTATTGCAGCGAGTTGGTAAATGAATTCTAGCTTTTCATTCACTTAAAACTTCATAAAAGTGGAAATAAATGAAATAAAATATCAAATAAGAGATCCTTCGAGATGGAATTGTCTTCGAAGAATGCTAGATACATCGAGCTAACCAGGACGACCCATTTCACCCAGACAGCTTAGACAATGCAAAAATTGAACTTGCTGGGCTTTAAAGTAGAAGTACTTATAACCTTTTGCAAATAACTTTATTCATCTTCAGTTTTCGGCATTTTTCAAAGAGAAATCATATTTCATCATAGTTCCAGGTAAAGTTCAAATTATGGATGGAATCAATTATGATCAACAGAAAAGAATCAAGTTCGAAGCCTATAGCTGTTAGAAACCAATAAAAGCAACAGTGACGAATACATTCCGGTGGTTCACATTACTCCGTTTTACCATCGTACTATTTTAGAAATAATGGCACTTATTCCAACTACCTCTAATTCTCAACCCAACAACTTTCCTAGCATTGGAAGGCTTTCTGCTTTTCCCAACCCCCGTCTACTAAGCACGTAAGATGTGTCCTTGGAATAATACCACATAATTTCTTATGCAACAAGTATGTATGCACGCAAGGTAATCTTAATAGTATACTTTTTCGTGCTATGCTAAATGGCAGCTGGAACCAGCGTCTCAAGCTTCAGGTACCTATCCAGATTTGAATTGTATTGTACTAAAGGACAGCAAAATTTCACGTTCAGATCATTCAAGCAATACAGGTACTTAAGGCTGCTGAATTGACTACTTTATATCTTTTCAAGCTACATTGACTTCAAAGCAAGTTGATCTTTTTTGTGTCGATAAAGTACTCATAAAATGATGAGAGCATTTGGAAGCATTTTCATGTGTTTATTGGCATCGCAAGGCAACGCTGATGCTGCTGGAACATATTACGAAGAGATTTCAGGTAACGATGGTAATACATACATTCAAGGTTCAATGCAACGGACGCCAATCATACACAAGTCATTCCATAAGTGCTCAATCTCTAGAAATTGCAAATACGTTATCAAGTATCTGACAAATGGAACTTTCTCTCTGTGCAACAGTACTGCTGATCTTCCTCTTAACAGGACTGGGCTTCGCATCTGGAAGAAAACTTATCATGGTAAGGCAGCTGCCATCAGCTAATTTGTCTTAATTGCTTTAAACTATATATTTGAGTCGTTTTCATGGCTGTAACAAATAGATGCTCACTATTTCCAGTATTGATTGACAGCCCATTGAAAGCATTGATTTAGGTTCACTTTTGCAAAATGCATGGTCGTTCTGACAGCTCTGATTGGCTACTGCACCATTTGAGAATGCAGGTCTGATTAGTTGTAGCATTTGACAGCATTGTTCAGCACGTGATTATATTAAAAGGTTCGCTAGAAATACAGAGATGCAATTTAAAGTGGACAACAGCCTTTCTAGAAAATTAAAGAACATTAATTGCGTCATATGTCACATTATCACTTTTGCCTACTTACTACACTTCAATTGCGCTAAACGTGAGCTTGTGTAGTTTTGCAAGAGTACAAACCACGATAATACCCAGAAGTTTATATTAACAGAATATATCTGTTGCACATGAGGCAGAGAAAGCAAGTTAGCCTTTTTGCAATGTTTATACTATATACAAACAAAACACAGCAATCATTAAGCATAGAAACTCAATCTCATATTTCACATTCGTACACCAACTTCTACTCATAGCTAGCATCCAATCTTCAAGTGAGCTTAAATCGAATCAACCAAGCAGTTCTTAAACAGCTGCGCATGTCACATGATGTGTGTAAACAAGGAGGCATTTTACGACATTGCAACAATATCACTTCCTTACTCTACATTCTAAATAGGTGTTTTACATTTACTTGGTGATGAAACCTTCTTTCCTTACTCTACATAGTACTGTACGGAAAACGATGTCTCAAAGTAAGCCAATCTTTCCGAATATATATTTTATATGAAATGACTTAACAAGAATACTATTGTTTCGTTGTACTCGACCTCGCCAACTCTCACAAACCTCTCACGTGATCCTTTCTCCCGCCCCTTCTCTCACTTTTCACTCTTTACCAGATCTCTAACTAAAATGCTTACTAGTAATGATAAAGTACAGTACACAAACTCCTCTAAAATTTGAATAAAGTTCCTTACTAAAGTCAAATTTTACTTAACTTTACGGCATGCAGTTTTCTTAATTGTCCTTGAAGCAGAGTTTTATCTTCTCTTCTGCATCTAGTGCTGCTCTTCTCTTCACTCTTGTGACTTCTCTGTGCTTGTAACCGGCTCTTCCTTTCGCAGTTTTCGCTATCAATGACTTCTCTACTTGACAACGTATCTCCAATAGGCAAACTGCTTGAATCGGTCGTTCAATGAGATGTCCCTTGTATCTCAAAATCACTCCCCTTACCACACTGTCTCATCTCTTCAAAAGTTCTTCTACCATTGCTTTCTTCCATTGCCCTTTGTTTCTTTCATCACCAACAATTAATACCTCTTCTCCAATCTCCGGTAAACGTGGGCTTTTCTTTCTGTTTATACGATGCACTTCCATCAAGCTGGTAATATACTCTTTACTCCAGCGTGACCACACATGCTCTCTTGCATTCTTCAGTCTCTTATACATCCTGGTAGCTTTGTCTTCGTCAACCTCTATATCTTCAAATGTTTGTGAATCTTTTCCCCAAATGATTATATTGGGTGTAAGCACTTGTTCCTCCCCACTTTCACTTTCTACATATGTTAGAGGCCTGTTGTTCAAATGTCTTTCTATGTCCATCACAACTGCCTCCAGCTGCTCAAATTTCAGATGAGTTTTCCCAAGCGTCTTGTACAGTGTCCTTTTCAAGTCTCTAATTAGCCTTTCATACATTGCCCCCTAACAGGGACTTTTTGACAAGTTGAATCTCAATGTGATGTCTAAGGATGCCAAATGTTCTTGCAGCTTTTCACTTTTACGTATTTTTTTAATCTATTCCGCTGTAGTCTTGAAAGCACTCGCATTGTCAGACACTATTACCTCTGGTCTCATTTTCTTCGTGATGAATGCATTTAATTTTCTCTGAAATTCCCCTGCAGTTTGTGTTCTTGTCACCTCTAAATGAACGCCTCTCATCACAGCACAAGTGAAAATAATTACTGAAACTTTGATATATTCCTTGCCCCAATTCCTTTGCATTTAAGAGGGCCAATAAAATCCACCCCTGTGTATTAGAAGGGTAGACTCTGAACTGTGCGAAAAGTTGGGAGTGCAGCTGTTTCTGGAGCATCAAATGGTTTCGCAGCAAATACTTTGCATACATTGCAATTTCTAATTTCTTTCTTCACCATTTTTCTCATCTTTGGGATCCACCATGTCTCTCTCAATGCTCCCATTGTGCTTGCTACCCCCATGCGCATAACGTATCTGTGTACGTGTCGAATTAATTTATCTGTAAAGGGACTTTTCTCTAAATAGATAGATTGATATCTTTGGATTCTTCCCAAGCGCTCGACAATGCCAGTTTTCTCATCTCTTATCAACTTCCATCCAGGTGTTTCTGTCAGCTCTATGAAATATCTCTGCTCTCTTACTATCCAATGATCTCTTGCGCTATTAATTTCCTCTTTTGTCAAAGGTCCCCTTGGTAGCCTTTCCTTTCTTTTCTTTGCAATACAATTCCTCATAAATCTCAAACACCATGATGTGGATCTTAGTGTTCTCCAATAGCTTTGACGTTCTAACAGCTCATCCCATTCATCAGTCTCTCTTTTTCTTTCAAATAAAAAAGTTTCTTTGATTTGTCTTTGCTCCTCTAAGGTCTTTGTTGAACTCTTAAACTCTGGTTTATATGGCCATTCTTCCTCATTTAGCTGCCAGTTTGGCCCTTCCAACCATTTCTTCTGTATCATTTTTTCTATGTTTGCACCCCGACTCCCTAGGTCTGCTAAATTTTCACTTGAAGGGCAGTATCTCCACTGTATTCAAATTTCATGCTCTATCTCTGCTATCTTTCTGACTCTGTTAGCTACAAAGATTTTCCATTGTTTCCATGGGCTACTTATCCAAAATAAGGCCACCATGCTATCCATCCACACATGTACTGATGATACTGGCCAATTTTTCAATGCTCTATAAATATTTTTGACCATATTTGCTGCCTTTTGTCCCCCTACCAACTCAAGTCTGGCAATTGAAGTGTTTCTTTTGGAGATTCTAGACTTTGATGTGAGCAATCCTTTCACTTTGCTTGCTCCTTGCTCTACTACTGCAATTGTAACAGCACAGCATGCCCTTTCACTTGCATCTGCAAATATGTGTAGATTTACAGCATCCAATGATCTGATTCCCTTTACTAAGCTTCTTGGTATTTTTAACTCTCTTAATTGTTTCATCCAACTCAAACAATCTTTCACAAGGGATTCAGAAATTCTAGCATCACCTCCCTTCTTATCATCACAAGCCTCTCTGAAGATCCTCTTTCCCTCTACAAGTGTTGGTGAAATGATCCCTAGGGGTAATAAATTCTAGCTAGCTGACTCAATATGCTGTTTTTTGAGACCGTTCCCATTTCATCCACTTTGCTTATGGGTACTAGCAAAGTATCTTCCTGTTTATTCCATACATGGCCTAAAATCTTACTTTGATTTTCCATGCCTTCACTTTCTAACCCCTTTACATTTGATTCCCACTTATGAATCTTGAATTATCATTTCTCTAGAATTTTTGATGCTTGTCTTTTGAATGTTATTAGATTTTCAATGCTGTTCCCTGTGCACATTAAATTGTCTACACACGTATTTTCTCTGAGCATCTCTATAGTTGAGGCAAACTCTGGTTCATTAAATGTCTCATAATGGTGTTGCAAGGTTGCACCCAGAATGAATGGGCTTGATTCCCCCCCCCAAAGGGAACTCTTGTGAATCTTAGATGTTCTTCTTTCCCATGTAATGTGAAAAGGAATCTGAATGAATCTCTATCCTCTGATTTAATACCAATTTGTAAGAATGCTTTTTCTATATCTCCTAGCAATAAGTATGGGGTCATCCTAGCTCTAACCATGATATCCCATATGTTTGGCTGCAATGCAGGTCCATTGTACATGCAGTCGTTGATGCTGTTTGATGTTGGTGTTGGGCGTGCACTTGCATCAAATACCATTCTTACCTTTGTGGTAGTGGCATTTGCTCTTATTACTGGCTTGTGAGGCATGTAAAATACTCTTGTTCCTGATGGCTCACTTGGCACTTCCTCTACTATTCCCTCTCTTAATTGATTCTCAACAATTTCTGTGTAGTCTCTCTTTAACTTTTCATTATTTCTCAGTTTGTGTTCTACATTTCTCAACCTCTTTCTGCTTTGTATCTCATTTGTTTCTTCTAAGTTGCTACCTGGAACCCATGGAATATTGACTTCATATCTTCCATTACTCTGTTTGGGAATGTTCTCTTTAAATTCTGTGTAAACATCTAACTGGTTGTCTTCACCTCTATCTTCTATTCCCAGTATGTCAAGGCTATATAATCTCTCATATTCATTTCCATGCTCTCTGGTGAACATACAATTTGGGTTATTGAATTCTCCCCCATGAATTAACCATCCAAATGATGGGCCTTCTACAATTGGTTCATCATCCTTGCCCTTAAAAACACCCTCTGTTCTTAGTTTACTGTATGTTTTGCCTCCAATTATCATGTGGATTTGGTGCTCCCCTGATGCTGTTATGTAGAACTCTTTGTCCTTAGTATGTCAAATTGCTGCTTTAATCTTCTCAAGTCTGGTCTTCTTATTGTAGTGAAATCATTCATTTCTACTCCTGCAATCTCAATATGTTCTCTGGCTTCCTTGTTTAATGATTCTATGGTGACATTAAATATTGGCATTGCTTTTTTTCTTGTTCCATTGATTGTTGTCACATCCCTTGTCACATATCTGTCAGGTTTTAGCTTTAGCATTCTCAGTGCATCTTTGAAAATAAAATTCCTCCCTGAACCAGTGTCAAGAACGGCCCAAATAACCTTTCCCTCTAGTCTTACAGGCAAAATGGGTGGGAGTGTTTCCTCTACAGGTGTAAATACTGTTAATTCTGAGCCCTTTTCACTTGTCTGCTTCTCACACAAGCTGCTGCGATGTTTAGCCTTACAAAAGTAGCACCCCCTTTTCACGCACTTATCTCCCCTGTGTCCCTTCCTTCCACAATTAATGCACAGCTTGTGTTCTCTGAAGAAGCCCCTCCTACTCTCTATTGTCTCCAGTTTCTTGCACTTATCACTCCAATGATCTAGTTCACAATAGATGCATTGTCTTGCTTGCTTTTCCTTTGTTTCTCCTGAATACCAATGTTTTTCTCTCTTTTCTATTGGTTTGCTAATCTCCTCTCTTCTGTTTCTTTTTAGCCATTTTTGCAAATTATCAATAAGCTGTGGCACTCCCCAGTTGTCCCAATCATCATCTAGTTTGGCCAAGTCAGATTTCACATTTGGTAGCTTGTTTAATGTTGTCATTACAAATCCCCTTAGCATGCTTCCTTCATCTAGGGTCATAAGGGCATCATAATTTTTTTGAGTTTGTCATAAAAATCTTGGATTTTCTCATAATTAGCTCCCTTTATTGTGGGCAGATTTACGATTCCATCAATATGTGTGTTTACAACAGCATTCCTTTGCCCATATTCCATTTTTAGCCTATCCCATGCAGTTTCAAGACCAACCTTCCCTGTTTTCAAGTTTGCAATCTTATCTCTTACTTTGCTATTGACCATCTCCAATAAATACCCAAATTTTACCTCATCACTAAATCCCTTACTTAAAACTTGGCTGGTAAATCTTATCCAATCAGCTATAGTGCCTTTAAATTGTGTTACTCTCCATTCAGGCAATTTTGAAAAGGTTGCCTTACCTTCACATTCTATTTCTAGCTTTTTCTCTGCAAGTTTAATCTCAGCCTTCATTCTTTTTTCCCATAGTGATTTCTCTTGCATGTATCTCTCCTTTCTGATTTCTTCTTCGTGGTCTGGTAATTGTTTTTGCCTCTCTAGCATTCTCTTATCTTCCCTTTGCTGTTCAATTTCCTTCCTATCCAGTTCTCTTCTCAAGAGTTCCTCTCTTGATTGATTTTCAATTCGGCTCAAAGCTCTCAACATTTTCTCGTTCTGCTCCAGCATACCCACATATTTGTCTTTCGTGTCTTTCTTCCACTGCCTAACTGACCTGGAAGATTCCCCTTGTTCTAGCTTCATCTCCTCAATTTGTCCTGTCAAATTAATTATCTTATTATGGATTATCTCCACCCCCTATGTTGCTATCTCCATTTCTATTGTGTCTCCAATCTCTATGAGCTCATCTGCATGCTCTGTATTATACTGCAACTTGTTTATCTCCTTCCCGATATCGATTTCTAGGCCTAAGTATTACCCCTCCTCAGTGATTGTCTCTGTCGGCGAAGTTGTCATAATTTCTCTAGGTTTTCGTCCTGGCAGGGTCGCCACGTTTGTACGGAAAACGATGTCTCAAAGTAAGCCAATCTTTCCGAATATATATTTTATATGAAATGACTTAACAAGAATACTAGTGTTTCGTCGTACTCGACCTCGCCAACTCTCACACACCTCTCACGTGATCCTTTCTCCCGCCCCTTCTCTCTCTTTTCACTCTTTACCAGATCTCTAACTAAAATGTTTACTAGTAATGATAAAGTACAGTACAGTACTATTATGAGTATTTGGGTACAAGAACCTTTCTTCCACGGCTCTAATCAAGGTTACATATCACAATTACATACAGGGGCGGATCCAGACTGTCGCAAATGGCTTGAACAAGTCACTCAACTTTCTGATTGATAAAACTAGAATCGGACAAAGTGTATAACAACAGCTTATGCTATAATGATTGAGTTCTCACTATGCCTCACAGGCAGTGGTGCTTTAAGATCCTCTCCAAGACCCCCACAGCTAATTAAAAACGGATTCATAACAATAGGCTAATGTTTACAGTTAGCATGTGGACAATATTTGTGCGCTCATGGCTTCTTGCATGCTTATCTTCGAGGCCGTCAAGTTGTTGTTCTGTGGTCGATTGATTCTTCTGTCGTGGCCGTAATTCAGTAGATGCGATGAATAGTCTTTATCTCCTTCACAGCTGTTTTCATCAGTATACGGGAAAAATTCTCCGATTGATTAAAACTAGAATTCTTAAGAGCTATTTGCACTTACTTGCGCTGGCTTTGACACACTTACGGCCACGGCAGAAACATCAAGCGACCACAGAACTACTGCCCCATGGCTTCCAAGATAAAAGCTCAAGAAGCTGATCGCAGTGCCAGCATTCGAATGAGACTGAAGTTTTATTCGATGTACAGTATACACGCCCTTTTTATAAGAGAAAACTTTATGAGAAAATGAGGCTCAAATGGTCATAATCTTAAAAAATCTTTAAAACATCACGATGTTTATTTCCAAACTTTAGTGCTTTTATTGGCCAAAATCAATATTTCCTCGTTATTGCATTCAAAATGGTAAAGATGATATTCAAATTGAAGTATACACTATAAATAACGAAAGCGTAAACCATTTTTGTCAGTTTATTTTGGTAAAAGTTAAGAACAATCTAAGACAATCTCAGGCTCAACTTCAGGAAAAGCTAATCAATTGGAGGCTCAGGCAAAATGACGGTTTTCTCATAAAAAGAAACATGAATTCAGTTCAAACGATCCAAAAAATACTGTAAGAAGCAAACAGCATGAAATCCAATCTAATGAGACCAGTAAAATGATTTGTAAGCCCATAGTTACATGTGGATGGCCTAAATGAATTCAATTCCGCATTGACGTTTGTACCATCAAAGAAGCTTTCCACCAGGACGTACTAAAATCCTTGGAAGATATTTATTTTAATTTACGACTTAATAACTTACTAGACTAAGTGATAATTCAATACATTAATGTATCAGATGCTCGTCATCTAGATTATACAACGCACTTCAGATGGGTTTTCCCAAAAATTTAATATTGCTAAATGCATACCGTATAATGACGATGATAGTGTGATGGGAGAATTGTTCATTTTATCTGCAAACATTCCAAAATTGAAAGTGTCAGTAGCTAACACTCACGATTTGTTGGTCTGTTTGTTGTTAAAGCGTCCAGAGCGAAAAGGGGGAAGCAACTCAGAACTTCCCCAAGCCACGACCTTTGGGAGATTTTGCGAAAGTCAAATGCATCTCTGGATCCGCTTCTGGATTCATATACACCCACAATCAAAGTCTCCCTGCAATTCCGGGAAGCGGGAGGTGACAACTCCCAGGAAAAGGAATCAGTCTCTACGTCAATACTAGGTTCTACGATTGTCGGCAAAAACGCTCTTTCTTGCTATTTATTAATCGGTTGTACATACGAAATATTGGAAAAAACACCATTGAAATGTCCGTCTTCAAAAGATGGCTTATCGCCAAAACTCTATGACTTCTGCCTGCTTACTACGCTTTATTTTAGCTGAACGTGGTCTAGTATGGCTTTGAAGAATGAGCCAATTATATCTTGAATAGTGCCAGCCAGTTGATCTTATTACTTCTTGTAGAATTATTTGTTGTAGTAGGATAAAAGCTTGATTTGGTTCTGTGTTTTAGACAGTTCAATTTCTGCTTTTAGTTCCTCAAGGTCCATTCTATGATTGTCAAGAGTCGTACAGCAAAGGATACAAAACAACTAGCGTAGTACCAATCTACATTCCGGGTATGGATATCTTCAATGTCAGATGTGATATGGTTACTGATGGTGGTGGATGGATTGTATTTCAACGACGTATTGATGCATCAGTTGACTTCTACCGTGGATGGGAAGAATACAAGAATGGATTTGGGGATCCAAATGGAAACTTTTGGCTTGGACTTGAGAAAGTCCATAAACTTGCATCGCCAGGAAGAGGAGCAATACTTCGAGTGGACATGAAACATGTCAATAGCCCAGATTCTGTAAGATATGCAGAATACAGCATATTTGAGATTCTGAGTGAATCTGAAGGATATAAGCTGAAAGTTGGTGGTTTTTCTGGAGATGCCGGGGACTCATTGTCGTATCACAACGGAAGACTGTTCTCAACCAAGGACCGCGATCATGATCTTGACGGAAAGAACTGCGCAGCACATTACAGTGGAGCATGGTGGTATAATAAGTGCCATCATTCTAATTTGAATGGGCTGTATCCGGTTGATGGCCAGGTAGATCCAAAATACATGACCTGGAAAAGCCTTGCTAACTCCTTTGGTCGTATCATATTTTCAGAATTGAAGCTGAGATATCTCCCTTAAACATTGGAGGGCTTTAAATGCTTTCATTCGCAACTTGTTTAACAAGGGTCCAACCACAAAGGACATCCCGGTTCATGGGGAAAGGTTCTAGTGAGACAGGGACGACGTCAGACATAGGGGAGGGAGGTTGAACAAAATTCGAAAGTCTAGGGTTGTAGATTAAAAAAAGCAAGATGTTTTTAGTCAGTTTTATTCTGGAGTTGTATTTTTTGAATACTTCAGACAAATAAATTTTACCACAGCACGAAAAAGCGGCAAAACTTTTTTGACATACTTAAAAGCTTTTTTCGTCCGACATTCATCAGAGTATGAAGACGTCGGATAATGACTTAAAGGTTAACCGAAATATATATCTAGATGCATTTAATGTGTTAGGATGAGTCTAATTGGCCCCAAGTGTGACCAATTAGGACCTATTGCGAAGCCACGTATGGTTTACAACACTAGAGTTATGCTACCATCTGCTAAAAAATGATTGCGTTTCTACTACTCAAAAAAGTTGTGTAGTTTATGAATATTCGTGCCGATGTAAAGCTCGGTACGTAGGACGCACTACGCAGAGACTAGCAGACGAAATATAACAGCATGTCCCCGCGAGCATCAGGAAGAAAAGTAATACCGTAAGAGAACAGCCATCTCGTATGTGTAAAAAGAACAATTCTAAAATTAATTGTGAGTCGGCCATAGGACAACACCTTATTGCAAATCCAGAATGCGCCAAAACATATACAGACAACAATTTTCGGATCATTGGGCAAGCAAGATTGTCTTTTTATTTTAGTGTTTTGGAATCTGTTTACATCAAGACTCAAAACCCAGTCTTGTGTAGACAAAAAGAGTTTGTATTCTCATTGGGACTCTTTAAGTAAACTATGTTACTAGATCCTGATTGGTCACACTTGGGGCCAATTAGACTCATCCTAACACATTAACTGCATCTGGATATATATTTCGGTTAACTTTTAGGTCATTATCCGACGTTTTCATACTCTGATGAGTGTCGGGCGAAAAAAGCTTTTAAGTATGTCAATATAATGTTGCCGCTTTTCCGTGCTGTGGTAAAGTTCTGTAGCATCAACAGAATATTTACAAATAAATTTGTTGGAGAGCTTCTAAATAGTGCTTAATTGAAGCCAACGATCTTTCGTATCATTGATCAACTCTTAAAAAACTTGTATGAAATTCTGACTACTGAAGATGAGACTTAGAGCCTTTAAGTACATGGCTAATTGGAAAATAATGCACTAGGATATAAACGGACGACCACAAAGTGGTCATCTCCATCATGAGATACCAAGACTAAAGTCGTATTTTTTGCAATACAGGAGAGAACTTTGCTGAAATTAAACTAAACGAGATATCAGCTTTTCCAGACTCTAATAGATGATCTGAAAAGAGCTTTGCCTGCTACCAAAAAAATAACAGTTAGAAAGCAAGAGATTCTAAATGTCATTCAAAGATCGATCAAGAAGCAATTCTGAAGTTTTTACGGAACTAGTTTTTATGGAAGTGTGGTACTAAGCCAGGCTTGTGCCTAGGGCCTCTGCTTTTCATATTCTACATCAATGACTTTGGGAATCGATTGGAATGCATGAGTCCAGATTTTTATGCCGATAATGCATGTGTGAATACCGCATCAGAAAACTTAAATGACTTGCTGACAGCATTAAAGAATGAACTGGAAAACATGTCGAATTCAATGAGGATTAAACGTTTAGTTTAGATACCATCGAATCTAGAAGATAATTGAATAGGGCGGTATATGTTTCACCAGATCTTGACCTAAACACTAATGAGTTGATCAAAAGGACATTAATCTTGGCAATGGTGATATTTTTTAAAACATGAAATTCGATACAAATAGATATTTCAAAACATTCTTGTCAGAAAGCTAACGATACCGAAAGCTTTTGCACCTACCGACATTACTGTATGTGTGAACTTTGCTTAAAAGTATTCACCAATCCGGAATAGATGATCCCCCGACCAATTCTTTTTATAAAGCGATGCTCCAGGGCGTTCTTATTGCACACCCACATGCTTATTCATTTTGAACGAAGATCGGGATTGTCCAGCCGGAACCCATTGCTTGCATCACTGGGTGAGTGCTTGAAAAGAGAGAAATTGCCTCCAGAAGCACTGAAAATGTAGCTGAAAGTCGCACCAATGATTATGACATGGAGAGATGATAATGGACACCCTGTTGCATGTTTGAAATATGCATTACTAGGAAATTTTACCTGGCTCTCCGTTTATTGCAATCCCCCGGCTATTTAGTTTCATACTTTTTCCAACACCACCTCTTCTATTCCGATATGGAAAGTAGATGATATCTGCATAAGTAGTTTTTGCTTTGAAATAATTGGATGTCCAGGGAAGGGGTACCTTTTGTACAACAAGTCGAATATTACAGTAACAAAGATATATAAACAACAACTAATAATGCAAAGGATACAACAAAATGACAAGTTAAGGTAAATAAATATAGTTATAAACGTTCTAATTTCATCAATGTTCAATGGCTGCAAACGGCACACAGTAAACCTGTGAATGGCGATGACTAATAATATGACAAACGGCAATGGCAATCAACAATACTTCCACTCTCACGATTCCAAAGGCTTCACCAAAGGGCGACTTTTAGCGACTTCATCCTCTGATTCTCTTTTCCACGTCTTCCAATAACGACTGCACATAACGACTGACTTAATTACAGGAACCGCACAGCACATGCAAAACACACCCATATTACGCTAATAATAGATTTACCTTTAAACGAACAGATGATCACAGCAACTATGGAGATGCAGTGTGACGTAACAGTATGCATGTGAATGATTACTACAAAACGGAACCGACAGGAACAGAAACGACAAATAACACTTTTGCACAATTAACAAAAGAAACAACACTAGTTCTCTAACAATTCTGTAGATCACACACGTTCTTCCACACTGGCTTCCTACAATCATACAATGGCTTCCTGGAGGTCCTAGCGTTACTCAAACAAAACTAGTACTCTAACACATTATACTGGACAAAGGGAAGAGAGGGGTCTAATGTCCATGTTTTTGAAAGATGTCTTTTGTGAATGGCCCCTTAAAGGAAAGAGAACTTATAAATTGGTTTGCACCTAGCAAGCATATCTATATAGGAAAAGTGGAATAATGTAAGCTGTAAGCCAATAAAATTAGATTGCCTACATATATTATGGACTAGATTTTTCACTTCCTATCATATTGCAATACTTGTATCACTTTATAGCCTTGTATGATATATAATCTTCTATACCTTATGAATGATGCTATAGGAATGTTGTTTTCCTATCATTTGCGTTCTTGTCTGTGACTGCCAGTCGTTGACTTTTTGATCTTAATTTCCATGTATTCTTAAATAACGCGAAGAAATGAACTCTTTTTGTCTACACAAGACTGGCTTTTAGGCAGACCAAAAGAGTTAATTTCTTAATCAAGACTCTTCACGTAAGCAATGGCGAATAGGTCCTAATTGGCCACTCTTGGGGCCTATTAGACGCATCCTATTACGTGTAGCTGCATCTGGCTATATATTTCTGGTAACCTTTCGGTCACTATCCCAAGTTGCATACTCAGATAAGTATCGGATTAAAAAAGCTTTAAGTATGTCAAAAGAATGTTGCCGCTTTTTCGTGCTGTAGTAATGTTCTTATTGAGCTTTGCGCATCATCTCTTACTGCAATTCACTGTGTTATTGGTGAGTCAACTAAGTCAAGTGCTTTTTCAAAATGGATGTTTGTACTCTGTAAACAACGGCTTGAGGGCCTTTTAATTGAAAATATGTCCCTGAATAAGTATGCCATAGCAATGAATTGCATTGTTTGGAAAGAATCGAATAAACCCGAAGCCATATTCCTTTGGCCAAAAGTTTCGCATCTCGATACGAGAAAGACTTTCGTCCATTGGCTGATGTTTACCTTGGAATCTTCAAATCAGTTATGGTATTTCGAAGAGAAGAAGAGAGCACTGCAACTAGAGTTTCTTATAAAAAGATTGTGCAGGTACAGTGGAGCAAGCCCATTGTTAGATTTCTAGACCATTACTTTTGATTCTTCATCTATGAGCTAACGAATACAAACTGGACATATCCAGATGTGTTCACTGGAAGTCTAAGGTATACTGATGTAATAACCCATAAAATCGATAAGATGATACGGCCCCCATACGCCAATACCCGCGGCGATTCCCATATTCTTTTATAGAGGAAAATAGTAAACAGATCTATGAAGTGTTAGAACAAGGGTGATTCAACAAAACAATTCCCCATGGGCATCTCCCATTGTACTTGTCAAATAAATTGACAGCGAATTTTGCTATTGTGTCGATTATCGTAAACAAATTGTGCGATAAAAAGGGATGCTCACCCCCTCCCACGGATGGACAATCTTCTAGACTCTCTCCAAGGATCCACTATGCTTAGCACCCCTGGACTTTGATCTGGTTATTGGCAGACAGGTATATAATCCGAAGATCGATATAAAAATGCCTTCATTACCCCCGTGGGATTATGGGAGTTTCTTAGAATGCTTTTTGGCGTCTCAAATAGCTGTGCTACCTTTCAAAGAGCAGCTTAATTCATTTTAGCAGGGCTTAAAAATGATATCTGTCTATGTTATTTTGATGATATAACCATTCCATCAATAAACTTAGAGCAGCAATGCAATAGAATAATAGTAGTTTTGAGCCGCTGGCGACAAAATTACCTCCGTGTTAAGGCATCTAAATGCTGTTTTGGGGCTGATAAAGTTATATATTTAGGCCATGTTGTTTCAGCTGCAGATATTCCAATAGACACAAAGAAAATTGAAGCTGTCGCATCACTCGAACGGCCAGAAAATGTGGAACAGTTTCGGTCCTCTTTAGAACTAGCTGAATACTACGGCAATTTTGTCCCTAACTTTGCGACCTGCTCTGCGCCTCTTGTGCTATTGACCAAAAAGAGTCACAATTCCTGTGGACCTCATCGCATGAGCATGCTTTTCTTCAACTCAATTCAATACTTTGCAGTACCCCCATTCTCACATATCCGCAGTTTAACAAACGCTCTTTCTTACAAACAGATGCCTCCGATAGTTGGCTGGGCTTCTATTTACTCAGGTAGATGAGAATGGCCGTGAATGCTTGATCTCTTAAGCTATTCGATCCCATTCCAACCGTGAGAAAGCTTATACTACTACAGACAAAGAGGCCATAGCAATAGTTTTCGCGGATTCTCTTTATCGTGTGTACCCATTGTGGAGGGAATTAACAATTTTCACTAATCATAGACCATTGCAGTGGCTGCGGTCGGTAGAGCCAAAAGGACGGCTCGCCAGGTGGGTCATGGCACTTCAAGAATATTACTTTGTTATCAAGCACTGGCCAGGCACTGTCAATGAGAATGCTGATGCACTTTCTTGGCCATCACAACAACCCCGCGACTCCTTTACTACCTCTGCTCCTCAGCATTCACCCATCCCTATTTCATCAATCTTTGCCTCAATATGCCTTTGTAATTCCAGAATATATGATGCGGCAAGTTATCCAACGGCTCTACTGCATTCCATTTTCATGTCACTTAGGGATAAAGCACACCATAAAGATATTTAAAGAGTGACTATTTTGGCCACACATGAACAATGAATGGCATGATTTTGTCCAACACTGTCAGGTTTGTGCTCAAGCCAAATTGGACCCTAACCATCTAAAGGCCCCCTGCAGACTATCAACGTTAATGATCCATTTGCTTTTTGAGCCATGTATTATTCAGTAGGCCCCTTCTTCAACATACAACGGTGAAGAATGCTCTTGCAGACTATGTCGACCTTTAATCCAAACGCCGGATTTCTATGAATTTTTATGATTGGGCTTTTTATTATCTACATTTTATATCATTTCCTGTATCAAACTATTTTATCATACTATTTCTATAAACTGTATATTTTTAGGTAGTTGGCCTTAATTAGCAATTTTAGTGTTTTTTACTATACTTAGCTATGTACCAGCCAACTATAAAGAAATTGATTATTATCATTATTATACAAGAGGGCGTGGACATATGTTTATAGAGGTTGTGGTCAGCAATTCTCAATTTTACCCTCGCCCTCCCATTTCTATTGTCCTGGGCACTCCACTGTCAGTCACTTATTCAATCTTGTCCATTATCTTTTCATTTCATTCTTTGCACATGATACCCCCATCAGCCAATATTGTGTTTCAGGGGTCCGTGGCAAACTTGTCAATTTAAAATACAATATAAATATGCAATAAAAGTAAATGCCCTAATTGCAATAACAGATAAATAACACAGGAACAGAAAGAGTTCAAAGTCGATGTTTAAATACAGATACCGAAGGTGGTTTTATAACTTCAGAATCAAGGTTGTTCCTAAGATGAGCCCAACAATGTGCAAATGATTTCTGCCAATTAGCAGTTTGAAAAGAGGCCCTCGCCAGTCTTACAATTTCTCAAATAGACAGTGTCTCGGGTAGAGTTTCTTGAAAAGATATTATAGAGATATATTGGCACGAGACCATTTAAAGACTTGTAAACCATGGTCGCTGTCTCTCGTTTAATATTTTCATAGATAGTTGGCCAGTTTAGCTTTTTAATCAGAACAACTGTTTGTCTTAAAGCTTGTGACTGTGTGCCCTTCAATTTGCTCTAGTACTACAATGTCTAGAACTAACCAACTGTGTAGACCCAAGCACTAAGTTCAACCGGTTTAACGTAGGGGTATCCAAACGAGGGGTCGGGGGAATGGTCATTATGAGGGGCCGCAACGAAGGCATGGGATCAGTGGGGTGGCTCAGGCATCCCCAAGGAATGGGCATACAAAAAGATCCAAAATAGGAGTACGAGACATGTTGAAGTTTAATTTATACCACATGTATAGCTTATGGAAACTGAGTCCAAATGAAGCTTACTATGTCTCATACTACTTGAAAACAAACGCCCAGCTTTTCGCGTCATATTTAAAGCGTATCTTTTGATTATTGTGCCAGCTTGTAATAAAATTGAAATATAGTCATGCCACACCATGATATTATAACATGTTAGAGCACCAGTTTTGTCTTTTTTTTCTTAGTTACTTAATGCTGTGTAGTGCGTTATTCATTTCTGGTTGATTCCTGTACCTTGTAGTCATCCACAGTTCATGTTGTTCCATCACCATCGTTGTTGTCGTCGCCTCTGTGTTTAAGGTAACTTCTATTGTGAGTGTGTTACTTGTGTGATATGAGTATCAGTACTTGTTTGTTGAGTCAGTCGTGCTAGAGTTGCCGAGCAGTGTGGTCGCCATGAGTTTGAGTACAATAGTGTACGTTGATGTGTTGAAGTCAATAAGTTGAAATCGTTTGCAGTTATCGTTACAGTATAATAAATGTCGCCGCCACAGTCATTGTTTGAAGACGTGGAAGTTATTGTTACTGTCACTTACCGTTGCTGTGAAGGCTGTCATTTGACTGACTGAACTTTTTGAGTTGGAACACTTGTTTGTTATTAATGTGTGTTGCTCTTAATTGTTATTTTTGATATTCATTATTGATTTTGCTTCTACCTGTAAAACCACGAATTGTTTTATAAACACTTGAGGAAATTATTTGTCGCCTCATAAATAGGTATGAAATCATCCTTCAAACAACTATTTGACCGATGATCCCAATGAAGTTGAATCTAAACTATCATCTTTTGCAACAGTTGCAAAAGATTTCATCAACTTTTCAAGCAAAGCAAACAAAGTATGTCTTTTTGAACGGCATAAATGAAAATTATCTTAATTATGACGGAAGACGATCTGTGTCACCTTAAAGATGATCTAATAGTGTTTGTCACCTTGTTTTGACAGAGACTCATGAGATTTGAGAAGCTTAGGGTTCTCATGGATCTTTTCTTTGCCATATCCCTCTCTTCTATAAGACTCTTTATTTGTGGTATAATCCACAGCGCAAGTTAATTTCAATTCTTTTTACTTCGAATTGGTGCATATACATTTAGTAACCCATCAAATATCTAGTGGAATTTATCAACTATTAGATTTGGTGATTTAGAAAAAGGGGATAGCACTTGCTCCAAATTCATTTCTTTTAGATCGTTTAAGAATTTGCTTTATCGTATTTACTTAAACTTCGTGTTTCAAGAATTCTTGAATTTTTAGACCTAATTTTCAATGCGTTCAAATAGTGGGGAGCGTCCCTGAAGGGGGCGCGATGAAATACTGGAAGGGTTGCGTATGACCATGGAGAACAAATATACATATACTATTTTTATAGATTATTGTCTTATTTATAGTGAGTGGTACGCGTGGAATATATTCTCTTTCCATTGGGGCTTTGCAAAAAACAATTGAGAAGTGCTGGCTTAAGACAAATGCTATGCTCAATCTTCATCTAGGCTTATACCTGTAGTGTATTCCAGTTGTGCTGCTTTCAGATCAAATTCTGCACTTATTTATTGTTCTCTTCCGATCTTGCCTTGATTTATGATGAGGTAAAAGATCTTCAAAGATTTGAATTTATTCCTTCAATTTTCAGTTCAGTTTTACTTTTGCCACATAAGAATGATCTTAGACAAAAAGTCCTAAAGTTTAAAAATACTGATACTCCACAAAAAACTAGATATTATTATAGAAAATTGTGTAAATTATTTAAGAAAAGCGTCTTTTCATCCCGCTACTAGCACTCCTGTCTGATTTTTTTTTTAAACTTCTCATATGAATATATCATTAACTAAATACAATAATACACCTCTCAAGTACATGGCAGTGTAAAATTGGCTTGCTTGTATAGAGCATAACACAAAATGAAACAAAAACAGTGGAAGTAAGCGAACAAGGAAAAGGGAAATTAAATAGTTAAATGTTCAGGGCTAGTCCAAGGTTGTTTCGACGACAGAAAATGTAATAGCTGGATCGAATAGAGATGTTCATGGCTTTCATTATAATTCTTCTTGTGATTTTCTTATCAAAATGTAACTCTTGTAGTAAGGATAAAAGAGAATTGCAGGAGGAACCCATAACCTCAATAGCACCCATAGAGAGATTGACGAACACAACTTTACTATAAGAAAGAGAAAGATCATTGATCAGTGAACTATATTTGGCAGCTTTACGGTCGCTATTGTTCTGTATATTTGTTTCAAAACCGAGAGTAAGCTCAAGGATGTAAAGTATCTTCTCGTCTATAAGAAGAAGAAGGTCTGGACGCAAAGAATCACCCGTAATCAAGCATGGAGATAGAAAGGAAGGTAGATCAGCATAAACAGTGCATTGTTTAAGTGACGAGAATGTGCTTGCTAGAAAAAGAAGAACAGAGTTATGTCTCCAAGTGTATCTGCCCTCATCTAGATATGACTTGCAGCTGGATACAACATGTTGTAAAGTTTCTGACTGGAGGCAAAAGGAGCAATTAAACGATTGAGAAACTGCCCACTTACAGAGATTTTTACGAGTAGGAAGAGTATTATTAAGATACTTCACAGAAAAATTGAAAATGTTCCTAGGCAAGTTTTGCTGGACACTTGACCATAAGCCTTTTAAATTCTGGCATGAATGCTTGATAACAGACGAAATAACTAAACCTTGGGATAAAAGGGTGTTGTTTATTCGCTCTTCGTGGTCACATTGAATAGACTTGAGAACTTGCTTAGTATTTTGAAATTGGTCGTATTGAAGATTTGTACCATAACTAGTCTCAGCCCAAAGAGTCTTGATATCCAAGTTTGGAGAAGATTTTAATGCATTGCGTATAACAGTTTGACATTCGATAAATTTCGTAGATGGAAGGATAAGGTTGATACCGTATCTAGACTTGTTTAAGATGAGAGAACTAATAGTAGCACTTATGGGCAGTTCAAGCCACTTCCTTACATAACTTATAATGATGTTATCTAAATTATCAATAACCCAAGTCTTGCTAAGATCGGCAATAGTCAAATGCCAAGAAAGCTTAGAAAGAACAAACCGGTGGTAAAGTAGGAGCTTGTATTTAGGATGACAGGAAGGCTATCAGTTTTGATCATCAGATCCTTAATTATGCTGAGAAGGGAAGACATATGGTCATTATTATCCATGTTGAAATTGAAATAGCGCCCGAGATACTTAAAGGATTTGTTACTCTCAACAGTAGGAACCAATGAGTTGTTCAAGGTAAGCTTTGGAAGGAACTGGACTGAGGATGTGGCAGATTTCTTAATTCCAAATGTGACACATTTGTCGACTCTGATCTTCATGCCTGCCCAGTTACACCAACGCGTAAAATGATTAAGAAGTATCTGATTTTCCCTCTCAAGACCAGTAATGACAGCGGCATCGTCTGCAAACTGAAACCAGTGAGTTGGGTTCAGAGAATTTAACGTGAAACCGAATTGTTGAAAGTTTTGATCTGCTATATTTCGAATGAAAGTGTTGAAGCAAAGGTTAAAGGTGAGTGGGCTAAGGGAATCACCTTGGAGAACGCCGCGATCAACTTTGATAAATGGAGTGTGAAAACACTCAGATATGATAGAAGTGTAGAAATCAGAATAAAGATTTTTAATGAGATGTTGTATTTGATCAGGAATGTGATGAAATTTCAAAACTTGTGGAATGAGGTTATGATGGACTTCACCAAATACATTCTTGAGATAGAGAAGTGTAATGATAATAATAATTTTTTTTTTTTTTTTTTTTTTTTTTTTTAAACTT
>OLMO02000277.1:4958659-4980156 GCA_900291935.2 Cassiopea xamachana
GTAACTCAGGCTAGCCAATTACAAATTACCTTGTAATAGTGAGATTTGTAATTGTAGTTTAATTGAATTATATACGATTGTTTCCAGGATCAGACAGGAGTGCTAGTAGCGAGATGGAAAGACGCTTTTCTTAAATAATTTACACAATTTTCTATAATAATATCTAGTTTTTTGTAGAGTATCAGTATTTTTAAACTTTAGGACTTTTTGTCTAAGATCATTCTTATGTGTCAAAAGTAAAACTGAACTGAAAATTGAAGGAATAAATTCAAATCTTTGAAGATCTTTTACCTCATCATAAATCAAGGCAAGATCGGAAGAGAACAATAAATAAGTGCAGAAGTTGATCTGAAAGTAGCACAACTGGAATACACCACAGGTATAAGCCTAGATGAAGATTGAGCATAGCATTTGTCTTAAGCCAGCACTTCTCAATTGTTTTTTGCAAAGCCCCAATGGAAAGAGAAAATATTCCACGCGTAAAACTCACTATAAATAGGACAATAATCTATAAAAATAGCATATGTATATTTGTTCTCCATGGTCATATGCAACCCTTCCAGTATTTCATCGCGCCCCCTTGAGGGACGCTCCCCACTATTTGAACGCATTGAAAATTAGGTCTAAAAATTCAAGAATTCTTGAAACACGAAGTTTAAGTAAATACGATAAAGCAAATTCTTAAACGATCTAAAAGAAATGAATTTGGAGCAAGTGCTATCCCCTTTTTCTAAATCACCAAATCTAATAGTTGATAAATTCCACTAGATATTTGATGGGTTACTAAATGTATATGCACCAATTCGAAGTAAAAAGAATTGAAATTAACTTGCGCTGTGGATTATACCACAAATAAAGAGTCTTATAGAAGAGAGGGATATGGCCAAGAAAAGATCCATGAGAACCCTAAGCTTCTCAAATCTCATGAGTCTCTGTCAAAACAAGGTGACAAACACTATTAGATCATCTTTAAGGTGACACAGATCGTCTTCCGTCATATTTAAGATAATTTTCAATTATGCCGTTCAAAAAGACATACTTTGTTTGCTTTGCTTGAAAAGTTGATGAAATCTTTTGCAACTGTTGCAAAAGATGATAGTTTAGATTCAACTTCATTGGGATCATCGGTCAAATAGTTGTTTGAAGGATGATTTCATACCTATTTATGAGGCGACAAATAATTTCCTCAAGTGTTTATAAAACAATTCGTGGTTTTACAGGTAGAAGCAAAATCAATAATGAATATCAAAAATAACAATTAAGAGTAACACACATTAATAACAAACAAGTGTTCCAACTCAAAAAGTTCAGTCAGTCCAATGACAGCCTTCACAGCAACGGTAAGTGACAGTAACAATAACTTCCACGTCTTCAAACAATGACTGTGGCGGCGATTTTTATCATACTGTAACGATAACTGCAAACGATTTCAACTTATTGACTTCAACACATCAACGTACACTATTGTACTCAAACTCATGGCGACCACACTGCTCGGCAACTCTAACACGACTGACTCAACAAACAAGTACTGATACTCATATCACAAAAGTAACGCACTCACAATAGAAGTTACCTTAAACACAGAGGCGACGACAACAACGATGGTGATGGAACAACATGAACTGTGGATGACTACAAAGTACAGGAATCAACAAGAAATGAATAACGCACTACACAGCATTACGTAATTAAGAAACAAAAGACAAAACTAGTGCTCTAACATGTTATAATATCATGGTGTGGCATGACTATATTTCAATTTTATTAAAAGCTGGCACAATAATCAAAAGATACTCTTTAAATATGACGCGAAAAGCTGCGCGTTTGTTTTCAAGTAGTATGAGACATAGTAAGCTTCATTTGGACTCAGTTTCCATAAGCTATACATGTGTTATAAATTAAACTTCAACATGTCTCGTACTCCTATTTTGGATCTTTTTGTATGCCCATTCCTTGGAGATGCCTGAGCCACCCCACTGATCCCATGCCTTCGTTGCGGCCCCTCATAATGACCATTCCCCCGACCACTCGTTTGGATACCCCTACGTTAAACCGGTTGAACTTAGTGCTTGGGTCTACTCAGTTGGTTAGTTCTAGACATTGTAGTACTAGAGCAAATTGAAGGGCACACAGTCACAAGCTTTAAGACAAACAGTTGCTCTGATTAAAAAGCTAAACTGGCCAACTATCCATGAAAATATTAAACGAGAGACAGCGACCATGGTTTACAAGTCTTTAAATGGTCTCGTGCCAATATATCTCTATAATATCTTTTCAAGAAACTCTACCCGAGACACTGTCAATTTGAGAAATTGTAAGACTGGCGAGGGCCTCTTTTCAAACTGCTAATTGGCAGAAATCATTTGCACATTGTTGGGCTCATCGTAGGAACAACCTTGATTCTGAAGTTATAAAACCACTTTCGGTATCTGTATTTAAACATCGACTTTGAACTCTTTCTGTTCCTGTGTTATTTATCTGTTATTGCAATTAGGGCATTTACTTTTATTGCATATTTATATTGTATTTTAAATTGACAAGTTTGCCACGGACCCCTGAAACACAATATTGGCTGATGGGGGTATCATACGCAAAGAATGGAATGAAAAGATAATGGACAAGATTGAATAAGTGACTGACAGTAGAGTGCCCAGGACAATAGAAATGGGAAGGGGAGGGTAAAATTGAGAATTGGTGACCACAACCTCTATAAACATATGTCCACGCCCTCTTGTATAATAATGATAATAATCAATTTCTTTATAGTTGGCTGGTACATAGCTAAGTATAGTAAAGAACACTAAGATTGCTAATTAAGGCCAACTACCTAAAAATATACAGTTTATAGAAATAGCATGATAAAATAGTTTGATACAGGAAATGATATAAAATGTAGATAATAAAAAGCCCAATCATAAAAATTCATAGAAATCCGGCGTTTGGATTAAAAGGTCGACATAGTCTGCAAGAGCATTCTTCACCATTGTATGTTGAAGAAGGGGCCTACTGAATAATACATGGCTCAAAAAGCAAATGGATCATTAACGTTGATAGTCTGCAGGGGGCCTTTAGATGGTTAGGGTCCAATTTGGTTTGAGCACAAACCTGACAGTGTTGGACAAAATCATGCCATTCATTGTTCATGTGTGGCCTAAATAGTCACTCTTTAAATATCTTTATGGTGTGCTTTATCCCTAAGTGGCATGAAAATGGAATGCAGTAGAGCCGTTGGATAACTTGCCGCATCATATATTCTGGAATTACAAAGGCATATTGAGGCAAAGATTGATGAAATAGGGATGGGTGAATGCTGAGGAGCAGAGGTAGTAAAGGAGTCGCGGGGTTGTTGTGATGGCCAAGAAAGTGCATCAGCATTTTCATTGACAGTGCCTGGCCGGTGCTTGATAACAAAGTAATATTCTTGAAGTGCCATGACCCACCTGGCGAGCCGTCCTTTTGGCTCTACCGACCGCAGCCACTGCAATGGTCTATGATTAGTGAGAATTGTTAATTCCTTCCACAATGGGTACACACGATAAAGAGAATCCGCGAAAACTATTGCTATGGCCTTTTTCCTGTAGTAGTATAAAGGTAGATTCACACTTGTCGCGTTTTTCTTGCCGCCCAGTTGCCGCGCACCATATATGGCAAGCGTTTTTTTTTCCAACGTTATCAGCCACGCGTTTTTTTAATGATGTGGCAAAGTTGAAAAAATTCAGCTTTTCCGCATCACGCCGCACAAGAACAATAGAAAGGGACATTGCATTCGGAAGACATATTGGATTTCAAACAAGTTAACAGAGGCAGTTTGATCGATTTCTAAAGAAAATTGCCGTGCAAGCGTGCCACAAGAGGGCAGGATTATAAACCTGGAAAATTTTTGTCAAATGATAAGGATTAATCCAAGCACTGCGATGAAATTCTTCGTGAAGGTGAATGTAACACAGCTTCGTCGATAGGCCTAACATGTTTTATGTGAAACCTTCATTGGCATCTCTGTTTAGCCTCAGGATTGCCAACCGATTTCTTATCGAAAGCAAACAAGTAGTATTTTCCATGTTCAGCAATTTTGTAAACCGTAAACAACACCTGTAAAGTTACCAGATGACTCGAAGCTGTGTTGCTTCGCTTACAGCGGGAGACGCTGCATGTGTGAACAACAGCCATGCGTTTTTGCCGCAACTTGCCGCACCGCCTCATGCCGCACCGCATCATACCGCAATATGTGTGAATCTACATCAAGCTCTATCACGGTTGGAATGGGATCGAATAGCTTAAGAGATCAAGCTTTCACGGCCATTCTCATCTACCTGAGTAAATGGAAGCCCAGCCAACTATCGGAGGCATCTATTTGTAAGAAAGAGCGTTTGTTAAACTGCGGATATGTGAGAATGGGGGTACTGCAAAGTATTGAATTGAGTTGAAGAAAAGCATGCTCATGCGATGAGGTCCACAAGAATTGTGACTCTTTTTGGTCAATAGCACATGAGGCGCAGAGCAGGTCGCAAAGTTAGGGACAAAATTGCCGTAGTATTCAGCTAGTTCTAAATAGGACCGAAACTGTTCCACATTTTCTGGCCGTTCGAGTGATGCAACAGCTTCAATTTTCTTTGTGTCTATTGGAATATCTGCAGCTGAAACAACATGGCCTAAATATATAACTTTATCAGCCCCAAAACAGCATTTAGATGCCTTAACACGGTGGTAATTTTGTCGCCAGCAGCTCAAAACTAATATTATTCTATTGCATTGCTGCTCTAAGTTTATTGATGGAATGGTTATATCATCAAAATATCATAGAAAGATATCATTTTTAAGCAGTGCTAAAATGAATTAAGCTGCTCTTTGAAAGGTAGCACAGCTATTTGAGACGCCAAAAAGCTTTCTAAGAAACTCCCATAATCCCACGGGGGTAATGAAGGCATTTTTATATCGATCTTCGGATTACATACCTGTCTGCCAATAACCAGATCAAAGTCCAGGGGTGCTAAGCATAGTGGATCTTTGGAGAGAGTCTAGAAGATTGTCCATCCGTGGGAGGGGGTGAGCATCCCTTTTTATCGCACAATCTATTTACGATAATCGACACAAGAGCAACATTCGCTGTCAATTTATTTGACAAGTACAATGAGAGATGCCCATGGGGAATTGTTTTGTTGAATCACCCTTGTTCTAACACTTCATAGATCTGTTTACTATTTTCCTCTATATAAGAATATGGAAATCGCCGCGGGTATTGGCGTATCGGGGCCGTATCATCTTATCGATTTTATGGGTTATTACATCAGTATACCTTAGACTTCCAGTGAACACATCTGGATATGTCCAGTTTGTATTCGTTAGCTCATAGATGAAGAATCAAAAGTAATGGTCTAGAAATCTATCAATGGGGGTTGCTCCACTGTACCTGCACAATCTTTTTATAAGAAACTCTAGTTGCAGTTCTTATGCTCTTCAAAATACTACAACTGATTTGAAGATTCCGAAGTAAACATCAGCCAATGGACGAAAGTCTTTCTCGTATCGAGATGCGAAACTTTTGGCCAAAGGAATATGGCTTCGGGTTTATTCGATTCTTTCCAAACAATGCAATTCATTGCTATGACATACTTATTCAGGGGCATATTTTCAATTACAAGACCCTCAAGCCGTTGTTTACAGAGTACAAACATCCATTTTGAAAAAGCACTGGACTTAGTTGACTCACCAATAACACAGTGAATTGCAGTAAGAGATGATGCGCAAAGCTCAATAAGAACATTACTACAGCACGAAAAAGCGGCAACATTCTTTTGACATACTTAAAGCTGTTTTAATCCGATACTTATCTGAGTATGCAACTTGGGATAGGGACCGAAAGGTTACCAGAAACATATAACCAGATGCAGCTATACGTAATAGGATGCGTCTAATAGGCCCCAAGAGTGGCCAATTAGGACCTATTCGCCATTGCTTACGTGAAGAGTCTTGATTGAGAAACGAATTCTTGTTTTCTACATAAAACCCAGTCTTGTGTAGACAAAAAGAGTTCGTTTCTTCGTGTTATTTAAGAATACATGGCAATTAAGATCAATAAACCAACGAGGGGCAGTCACAGAATAGAACACACATGATAGGAGTTCATTATTCCTATAGCATCATTCTTATGTGATCCATAATGTATAGAAGATTATAATTCATACAAGACTATGCGGTGATAAAAGTATTGCAATTTGATAGGAAGTGCAAAATCCAGTCTGATTTTATTGGCTTACTGCTTACATTATTCCAGTACGCCCATATAGATATGTTTACTATCTAAAAACCAATATATGTTCTATCCCCATTAAGGGGCCAGTCACAAAGGACATCCTTCAAAAGCATGGACATTAGATCCCTCTCTTCCCTTTGTCCAGCATTGCCCATATAAAGTGTTAGAGTACTAGTTTTGTTAGAGTAACGCTAGGAACTCCACGAGGCCATTGTATGATCGTACGAAGCCAGTTTGGAAGAACGTGCACATTCTACAGAAGTGTTACATTACTAGTTTTTTTGTTAATTATGTAATGGTGTGTTATCTGTCGCTTCTGTTCCTGTCAGTTCCGTTTTGTAGTAATCGTTCACATGCATACTGTTATGTCACACTGCATCTCCATAGTTGCTGTCGTCATCTCTTTGTTTAGATGTAATTCTATTGTTAGCGTAATATGGGTGTGTTGTCTATGTACTGTGCTGTTCCTGTAATTAAGTCAGTCGTTATGTGAAATCGCTATTGGAAGACGTGGACAAGAGAATCAGAAGCTGAAGTCGTTAAAATTCGCCCTTCGTTGAAGCCTTCGGAATCGTGAGAGTGGAAGTATTGAAGATTTCCGTTGCCGTTTGTCATATTATTTGTTATCACCGTTCACAGGTTTACCGTGTGCCATTTGCAGCCATTGAAAATTGATGAAATTGGAACGTTTGTAACTACATGTTTTTGTTTTAATTTGTCATTTTGTTGCATTCTTTGCTTTATTAATTATTGTTTATATATCTTTGTTACTGTAAAACTTCGACTTGTTTTACAAAGGGTGTCCCCGTCCCTGGACATCCATCAATTTCGAACCAAAAACCACTTATGCAGATATCATCTACTCTCCATATTGGAATAGAATGGGGTGGTGTTGGAAAAAGGATGAAACTAAATAGCCGGGGGATTGCAATAAACGGAGGGACAGAGGAAATTCCCTAGTAATGCATATTTTCAACATGCAAATGGGATTCTATTATCCTCTCTCCATGTCATAATCATTGGTGCGACTTTCAGTAACGTTTTCAGTGCTACTGGAGGCAATTTCTCTCTTTTCAAGCACTCACCCAGTGATGCAAGCTCTGGGTTCCGGCTGGACAATCCCAATCTTGGTTCAGAATTTATAAGCATGTGGGAGTGCAATGAGAACGCCCTGGAACATAGCTTTGTAAAAGTAATTAGTCGGGGAAACATCTATTCCGGATAGGTAAGTACTTTTAAACAAAATTCACATATACAGTCATGTTGGTATGTGCAAAAGCTTTCGGCATCGCTAGCTTTCTGACAAGAATCTTTTGAAAGATCTATTTGCATCAAAGTTCATGCTTTCTGGCAATTGTGTTATAAAGAGCATTTCAAAAAATATCACCATAGCCAAGATATCTTTCAATAAAGGCTTTCTAGATTTGTTCAGTTTTCCTTGTATCAGGATGCTTTCAAACTTTTTTAAGGAGTACATTTTTGGCCACTTTAAACTGTTTTTGACGACTGTGTTTTGTACCTTCCAGATAAGGCTTTTGCCAATGCTAATCCCCTTTTGATCAACTCATTAGTATTTAGGACAAGATCTGGTAAAACATATACTGCCCTATTCAATTATCTTCAAGATCCGATAGCCATTGTTGAAATAATGCTGGTATCTAAACTAAACTTTTAATCCTCATTCAGTTCGACATGTTCTCCAGTTCATTCCGCAATGCTGTCAGCAGCTCATTCACATTTTCTGGTGCGGTATTCACGCATGCATTATCGGCATAAAGATCTGGATTCATGCATTCCAATCGATTCTCAAAGTCATTGATGTACAATATGAGAAGCAGAGGCCCTAGGCACGAGTCTGGCTGAGTACCACACTTTATATTGCTCTTACTGGAACTAGTTCCATAAAATTTAGGAATTGCTTCTTGAGCGACCTTTGAATGTGATGAAGCAGAAGAACATTTACAATCTCTTACTTTGTAACTGCTATTTTGCTAGTAGGATGGAAAGCTCTTTCAGATCATCTATTAGAGTCTGGACATATTAATGTCTCCTTTAGTTAAATTTCAACAAAAATCTCTCCGGTATTGCAAAAAATATGACCTTGGTCTTTGTATCTCATGATGGAGATGACCACTGTGTGTTCGTCCGTCCATATCCTAGGGCATTATTATCCAGTTAGCCATTTACTGAAAGGTTCTAAGTCTCATCCTCAGGAATTAGACATTCATTCAAGTGTTTTAAGAGTTGATCAATGATATGAAAGATTGTTGGCTATAATTGAGCACTTTGTAGGAGCTTTCCAACAAGTTTATTTGTTTAAAGTATTCAAACGATACAACTCCAGAATGAACTTGACCAGACATGTCTTGTTTTGTAACTCTACAATCCCGGACGTGCAGATTTCCGTAAACCTCCTTCCCCTATAACTGAATTTTTCCCTATTTCACCATAACCACTCCCTTTGGGTCTAGATGTCCTTTTGTGATTGGACCTTTATTAAACAAGTAGCAAATGAAAATATTGAAAGCCCTCCACATTCTAGGGGAGATATCTCAATTTCATTTCCGAACATATGATACCACCATAGGAGTTAGCTAGGCTCAACCAACTCATGTATATTTCATCTACCCTGCCATCTACTGGATACAGCCCATTCAAATTAGAATGATGGCACATATTATACCACCATGCTCCAGTAAAGTCTACTGCGCAGTTGCCTGCGGAAGGATCCTGATCGTGATCCTTTGTTGAGAACAATCTTCCATTGTGATATGACAATGAGTCCCCAGCATCTCCAGAAACACTACAAACTTTCAGCTTATATCTTTCAGATTCACTCAGAATCTCAAGTATGCTGTATTCTGCATACCTTACAGAATATGGGCTATTGAAATGTTTGATGTCCACACGAAATATTGCCCCTCTTCCTGGTGACGCAAGTTTATGGATTTTCTCAAGTCCAAGCCAAAAGTTACCATTTGGATCTCCAAACCCATTCTTGTATTCGTCCCATCCACGGTAGAAGTCAATTGATGCATCAACACGCCCTTGAGATACAATCCATCCACCACCATTAGTAACCATATCACATCTGACATTGAAGACATCCATACCAGGAATATAGATTGGTACTACGCTAGTTGTATTGTCTCCTTTGTTGTACGCCTATTGACAATCATGGAATAGACCTTGAGGAATTGAAAAGCAGAAATTGAATTATCTAAAATACAGACCCAAAACAAGCTTTTATCCTACTACAAGACATAAATCTAGAAGAAGCAATAAGATCAACTGCCTGGCACTAATCAAGATGTAACTGGCTCTTTGTTCAAAACTATACTAGCCAACATTTAGCTTAAGTAAAGTGTAGTTAGCAGGCAGAAGTCATAGATTTCTTGGAGATAAGCAATCGTATAGAGACGGACAATTCAATGGTGTTTTTCCAATGGTTCTTATATGCAACCGATCAATAAATATCAAGAAAGAGGGTTTTGCCGACAATCGTAGCACCTTGTATTAATGTGGAAACTGAATTCTTTTCCTTGGAGTTGTCACCACCTAGTACCCCGGAAATGCAGGGAGACTTTTGTTGTGGATGTTTATGAAACCAGAGGCTGATCCAGAGATGCATGTGACTGTCGCAAAATTTCCGAAAGGGCGTTGCTTGGGGAAGTTCTGAATTCTTTCGCCCTTTCGCTCTTGACACTTAATTGACAGGTGCATGGCTAGAATCTTTCGAATATGAAAAACGGATATATCTCGTGATGTTTTTCCTGCATGAAACTTAATGCTCTTTCAGAATCTGCTTGTCACCACTTGATCATGTGGTGGGTGTGGCAATTCGTGGCCATATGACATCACTCGCTCTTTTCGGAGGGATGTTGCCCTTAAAGATTGAAAATATTAGCCAAATCGGGCTGTCTATCGACGAATTTTGTCCTCTTTCAGATTTTGAATGTTGACAGCTGGTTTCAGTAAAGGGCGTGGCAGGGTGTGGTCACCTGACGTCAATCTTAGATCCTAACAATGATGTATGGGAAATTTGCTCACGTGCTCAAAAATTGCGAATCTATTTGAGTGGAAAAAGGAAAATTACTTTTTATCAATAGACAAGTACATCTATGTTTTATCAGCTAAGTCAATAAAGAAATTTCGTGGAAACTCTTGCCTCTTTCCTATTTGATGCGTGACAGAACATCAAGCTGCTACGCTAGCAAAGGTGAATTCGAGGCTCAACATCAAAACGAGGATACCTCATATGTGCTTTTAGCCTACTTCACAGTGTGACCTCCTCAGTTAGTTCATTGGATGTATCGAAGCTAATGGTAGGCAATGAATAACTTTCCTTGTCAAAAGTAACAGAAAAAAGCGTTGTAATATCATTTGCAACCTTCTTTTCTATTTAGGATCATTTTGTGTCATATTTGCATGCCGTTAGTACTTCTAGTCAGCTTTTTGTACAGGTCTAACTAAAGGACTGTATGGAAAGTTACTGTAAGCTTCTGTGCACTGTACTTGTGCACCTAGAAATAATAGGAAACAATAGAAAACAACAAAAGCCAGGGACTCTGTCCACGGCACATGTTCCGTGCAGAATCGTTTCTTTCCAAACTGGCCTAAAGGGATCTGGCCAAAGTACAACAAGCATTCTGTGAAAAAACAAGCATGCTGTGAACAACATCTGTTGAAATATGAATATGCCGTTGACCGTTGCGTAGTTTTTGAATCATTTGTAGGATAATCAATGATGTGAAAATACCTTAATGGCTTCACCTCAATCACACCATTGGCGTCTTTACAAACAGAATTCCTATCAAATGTATGCTGCTTATGCCAAGAAACAATACAAAAGTCTGACATAACCCAAGTGATTAAGGAAAAGGGGTATGTTTACAAGGACTATACTTATTTCTAATTTTATCACTTCACATATCGATCTTTGCATGCAGACCATGAATATCTTGAAAATCAGTTGTTATTTTCCCAGGCTGCATTCTATGAAAGAAATGCTTTACAATGGAAAGGTGTCACAAAACCACGGCAATATGCTACAAAATTTCCATATGTATATGATAATTTGATCCAGTATGTTGCCTCCAAGGAGTCTCCGTAGACAAAATGTCATACCAAATGCCGCAAGTATTTCGGGGATCAAGAAAAGCTGGAAGCAAATCTCAACGATGCTATGACCCTACGTGAAAAAGAATGCATTTCAATGTCTGATGATGACATGAATCAAACATGTAGTAGCACATCTGCAGGAAGTACTCTTATGATGCGAAGTAAAGTGGTTCACCTTCCGTCACCTAGCGACCAAGAGAGGAAATGCTTTGTTTGCAACAAAAGGAGGAAAAAAGTTCAAGGCCGTGAAGAGAGTTTGCTGAAGTTACAAGAAGAAAGAGCTGAAGCAACATTGGTTGGTGTTATGGATGCAAACGAAAATTCAGGTGACCCCGTACTTCATAGTGCTGCTAAGCGATTAAGAATACACCATGCAGGAGGAGATTTACTTGCTAGGGAACTTGAGTATCACAAAAGTTGTTATGCATTTTTTACAGTGCGCCCGACAAAGAATCTTCAGTCTGATATTTCTCTAGATACCAGAAATAGTCAATGCGCAGGAAGAGAATTCCTTGACATAGTTGAGAAGAAAGTAATTTTTGTTTATCATGGGGTTCCAGCACATTCCCGCAAAACATTCACGAGCCAGATTAATGATTTGATGTCATCGAAATTCAAAGCAAAGGTAGGATTTAAGAGAGCTTCAGGAATCCATGGTGCTGGTAATATTCTTCATTCCACTGATGTGAATTCTCTTGATTTTCATTGGCAACTATTCGCGGTGCCGGTCTGAGAGATGATGACATAACTAAAGCTTTTGCAAGAATGATTCACCGTAAAGCACATCACCTGAAGCTGTTGATAGATTCTACAAGAACTCCCACAAGCTAGCGAAACTGAGGAAGCATGTAAAGGATCGTCTTCATGTCAAAACCTCAAGTACTCACAATGAAACATCTGCAGGAGCAAAGGCAAAGCATGAAAAGCAAGTAGTGAGTTTGATTGACAAAATCACAGACATACTATACCCCATTCGAAGGACCAGCACGCATTCTTTCGACAGGGAGTGAGTTGGAACCAGCTATAGTGGATGGACTAATTGGAGCAAGGTCAGTTGGTGAGGAAATGCGTCGCATGTTCTACACAGACCGCCTGTTGTCATCTGAAGTAGATTATTTTGCGCCAATAAAGAGGAGCACAATAAAAACGGGCCTGGAAAAGAAAAAGAAAAAGGCAGCAAAAGCTTTATCAGTTTTGAAAGAAGATTGTCAGGCAATTGGTATGATTGTGGCGAAGTGTCACGACCAGCGAGAGGAATTTTCACATTGCCTAACAAAGTATCCTCTGGCAATATCGACACCAGACTGCAAGCTATACCAGCCAGACTCTAAGTCAAAGTTCAGAAATTACTTGATTGAGCATGCAGAAGCAGTGACGATGTCTCCTCCTTGTCAGGTAACATGCATCTACGATGGGATGGCTATAATTAGAGCATCAAGTCCTGCTGCAACATTGGGCCAATTCATGTCTGACCAGCTGAAAGCATTCACACCCCCTGCATTCTGGTATGCTAAAGAAACTGTCGTAGTATTTGGCAATTACATCGACGATCAGGAATTTTCCATCAAGGAAGAAGAGCGGCTTGAAAGAGGTTGTAGTCCAAGGGTTCATCTTGGATCAAATGATCAACAATTGATAGGGAGCAAAGATTTCCATCAGTTCATGCACAACAAAGAAAACAAGAACGAGTTCATCAAACCATTCAATGATTTTTTTGAGCATCCAGAAACGAGAAATCATCTCAAAGTTCCTCTAACGATAAGCCATAGAAACATAACTAAAAGGATCACTAGGGATGACACTGATGTCACAGTCGAATGTAATCACGAGGAGGCAGATACTCGGGTAGTACTTCACGCCTTCAATTCTGAGGGTCCCGTCATAGTTAAAGCCAAAGATACGGATATTCTTATCCTGATGATATATGCCTATGCTTTAAAGAAACCAGAGGCTATTTGATGCATGCAAATTGATCACAATAAATTTGTGAATGTTGGAAAGATTGCCCAGTTTCTCGATGAATCCGCATGTTTGCAGCTACCAGCTTTTCATTCTCTGACAGGCTGTGAATCCACCAGCTACTTTTATCGCATCTCAAAGACATCAGTATTTGAAAAAGCATGAAAAATCAAGTCTCTCTACCTACTTGAGCAGTTGGGACATGAAAGAACATTGAATGAAGATGGAGAGGCTAGTATTACCAAATTCATCCACGAGACAATATACAGCGGAAGTGAGGTGACGACCTTGTAATGACGAGAATTCGGCAATATGACAAACTGCGAGTCAAGAGAACATAGAGTATTGTACCAGATCCAGGAAGTATAAACATCTGATTCAAAGAGCAAATATGGCCGCATACTACCTGAAGGCTTTCAGCTCTCCTGCTATCGAGAAGATTGATCCCTATGAGAGTGGCTGGCTGAGAGAAGAAAATGGCTGTTTGATTCCTCTCTCGTACCGTGGGCCACAAATGCCTGCAGCTATACGGGCCGTGCGTAAACATGAAGAGCTTCAACAAGTGAACTGGCAAGACATCAATCCAGAAATTTCAGATAACGAGAATGGACAAGAAATGCTAGCTGAAGAAGAAAATGATTTCATAGGTGAGGAGTATGCAAGTTCAGAAGAAAATGTTTGGGACGACTTCGACTCAGAGAGCGATGGATACGATAGCAATGATCCAGAACATCTACCATGACACTAAATGCAACATTGAAACGGTATTAATCTTTTAGTTCACGAATAATTCCTACTTACCCAATATCAAGATAAAATTGGCTTACCCTGGGTATCAGTTACCGGAATCCTTTACTAAAACGAGTTAACCATTAACGGTATCATCACATAATGTCATATACAAACTAGTGACGCAGTTTAATAAGCACTTATATGTCGGTGTAAAATATGCAATCTTTGATAAAGTAAGCAAATCTTCCATAAATTATCGTTAGAATATGACAATGATGTCAGGTGACCACGCCCTGTCACGCCCATTGCTTAGCCATCTGTTAGAATTCACAATCGGAAAGGGGACAAAATTCAACAACGGAATGCGCGATTTGCCTGGCATTTGCAACTTTTACGGACATATTCCCTTTCAAAAGAGTAAGTGATGTCATATGGCCACGAATTGCCACACCCACCACATGATCAAGTGGTGACAAGCAGATTCTGAAAGAGCATTAAATTTCATGCAGGAAAAACATCACGAGATATATCCGTTTTTTATATTCGAAAGATTCTAGCCATGCACCTGTCTATAACACACAGACCAACAAAGCGCGAGTGTTAACTGCTGATACTTTCAATTTTGGAATGTTTATAGACAAAAATGAACAATTCTCCCATCATACCATCATCATCATTACACAGTATGCATTTAGCAACATCAAAATTGCGGCAAAACCCATCTGAACTGCGCTGAATAACCTAGATGACGAGTACCTGATACATCAATGTAATGAATTATCACTTATTCTAATAAGGTGTTACCTCGTAAATTAAAGTAAAAATCTTCCAAGGAGTTTAGTACGTCTTGGTGGAAAGCCTTTTGATGGTACAAACTTTAATGCGGAATTGAATTCATTTAGGCCATCCACGTGTAGACATGGGCTTGGAAATCATATTCTGGTCTCATTAGATTGGATTTCATGCAGTTTGCTTCTTACAGTATTTTATTGGATTTTTTGAACTGAATACATGTTTATCTCTACGAGAAATTCGTCGTTTTGCCTGAGTCTCCATTTTATTGGCTTTTCCCGAAATTGAGCCTGAGATTTTCTTAGACTTTTCCTAACTATTACTGACATTAACTGGCAAAAATGGTTCACACTTTCGTTATTAATAGTGTATACTTGAATTTGAATATTATCTTGACCATTTTGAATGCAATAACGAGCAAACTTCGATTTTTGCCCAATAAAAACACTACTATTTGGAGGTTGAGCTTCGTGATTTTTCGAAGATTTTCTTAAGATTATGACCATTGGAGCCTCATTGTTTTAAATACAATTTTCTTATAAAAACGGTTTGTAGACTGTAAGACTTCAATCTCATTCGACTGTATGTACTGTGAACGAATTCTTGAGCTTTTATCTTGGAATCCATGGGGCAGTAGTTCTGTGGTTGCTTGATGTTTCTGCTGTGACCGTAAGTGAGTCAAAGCCAGTGCAAGTAAGTGTAAAAAGCTCTTAAAAAATCTAGTTTCCATCAACCGGAGAATTTTTCCAGTATACTGATGAAAACAGCTGTGAAGGAGATAAAGACCATTCATCACATCGATTGACTTACGGCCACGACAGAAGAATCAATCGACCGAAGAACAACAACTTGACGGCCTCGAAGATAAACCTGCACTTGCATTTTACTTGGCTTCCTTTCTAGAGCACGTGGCTATTTCTCATCTTCTCAACTACTAACTATATACAAATCCCAGATTCGTCCTTCTCTGGGTTACTGCTCCATGTCTGGGGTGGTGATCCTAAATCTTCTCTCCATCTTCTTGACAGAGTCCAGTCTAAAGCTATCCATCTCATCAACAATCCAAACCTTACTAATTCTCTACAGTCTCTCTCCCGTCACCGTCTTGTTGCAGATCTTTCCATTCTCTACCGCTATTTTCACGGACATTGCTCTCAGGAAATCAAGAATATTATTCCTGATCCAGTGAGACGTGTTCGAACCACCAGAAGCTCTACCTATTCACACCCTTTCCAAGTTATACTACCTAATCCACGAACTCTATCTGAGAAACCTTCTTTCATTCCTAGAACTTCTCAACTGTGGAACTCATTCCCACCCACTACTGTCCCTGAATCCTACAATTTGTCATCTTTTAAATCTAACCTCAACAAACTTGATCTTGTCTCCCTTTCTACGTAAACCTTCCCTCATTTTCTCAGTTTTTCCTTTATTGAGGCTTTGTTATAGGCCCTACGGCCTTTCCTCGACATTACTTACTAAAAAAAATGCAAGAAGCCGTAAGCCTACAAATATTGTCCACATGCTAACTATAAACATTAACCTATTGTTATGAATTCTTTTTTGATGAACTGTGGGGGTCTTGGAGAGAGTTTTAAAGCACCACTGCCTGTGAGGCATAGTGAGAACTCAATCATTATAGCATAAACTGTTATTATACGCTTCGTCGGATTCTAGCTATATCAATCAGAATGTGGAATGACTTGTTCATGCCATTTGTGACAGTCCGGATCCGCCCCTGTATGTAACTGAAAAATGCAACCTTGATTAGAGCTATGAAAGAAAGGTTGTTGTACCCAAATACTCCTAATAGTACTATGTAGAGTAAGGAGAGAAGGTTTCATCACTGAGTGAATGTAAAACAACTATTTAGAATGTAGAGTAAGGAAGTGATATTGCTCTAATGTCGTAAAATGCCCCGTGTTGACAAATGTCATGTGACGTGCAGAGCTGTTGTACAACTGCGTGGTTGATTCGATTTAAACTGATTTGAAGATTGGATGCTAGCTATGAGTAGAAGTTGGTGTACGAATGTGAATCATGAGATTGAGTTGCTATGCTTAGTTATTGCTGTGTTTTGTTTGTATATAGTATAAAAATTACAAAAAGGCTAACTACCTTTCTCTGCCTCAACTGCTACAGATATATTCTGTTTCTATACACTTATGGGTATTATCGTGGTTTGCACTCTTTCAAAACTACACAAGCACACATTTAGTGCAAGTGAAGTGTAGAAAGTAGGCAAAAGTTATAATGTGACATATGACGTAATTAGCGAACAAAGCTGTCAAATGCTACAACTAATCAAACCATTATTCTCAAATGGTGTAGTAGCCAATCAGACCTCTCAGAGCGACCATGAATTTTGTGAAAAGTGAACCTAACTCAATGCTTTCAATGGTATGTCAATCAATAACGGTAATAGTGAGCATCTAGTTGTTACAGCCTTGGAACCGACTCAAATATACATTTTAAAGCAATTAAGACAATTTAGCCAGTGGCATTTGCCTTACCATGATAAATTTTCTTCCAGATGCGAAGCCCAGTCCTATTACGAGGAAGATCAGCAGTACTGTTGCACAGAGAGAAAGTTCCATTTGTTAAATTCTTTATGACGTAGTTGCAATATCTTGAGACTGAGCACTTATGGAATGACTTGTTCATGACTGGCATCTGTTGCATTTAACCTTCAATGTATGTATTACCATCATTACCTGAATCTCTTCGTAATATGTTCCAGCAGCATCAGCCTTCTTTCGTGCTTAGTAGACGAGGGTTGGGAAAAGCAAAGAAAATAATAAATGCTTTCACTTCTAAAATAGTACTATGGTAGACCGGAGTAATGTGAGTTACCGGAAAGCATTGGTCACTGCTCTTTTTATTGGTTTCTAAAAGCTATAGGCTTTGATCTTGATTCTTTTCTGTTGATCATAATTGACTCCATTCATAATTTGAACTTTACCTGTAACTATGATGAAATATTATTATCTTTGGCAAATGGTGAAATTGAGGATGAATAAAGTTATTTGCAGAAGATTATAAGTATTTCTACTTTAAAGCCCAGCAAGTTAAATTTTTGCATGGTCTAAGCTGTCCTGGTGAAATGGGGTCATCCTGGTCAGCTCGATATTTCTAGCACTCTTCAAAGACGAAAGCATCTGGGAGGATCTGTTAGTTGATTTTTTCTTTCATTTAGTTCCATTTCTATGAAGTTGTAAGGGAATGAACAGTTACAATTCATTTACCAACTCGTTGCAACAGAATTTTGTAATGCCAGTTCTCAACGTATTTGGCATATTTTGAATTCGAATTCTATTTCATATAATAAATCTTTTATCAAATGTGCCATTGCTATGATAGGAATTGAAAGCAGAGTGGTACTAGGTGTTTTTATCTATTTTGTTAAACAGTAAAATTTAATGAGCTGGATGTACACATATAGAAAATTTTTCCTTTTCTGTTGAATGGTATGATACAAATGACCTCGTTAACCACTTAAAGATGCCGTCCTGTCAATAGATCTTGAAGAATCTTCTCTGCTTTAAGATATAAAACGTTTAATTTCAGATACACTAAAAAGTGACTCATATTCAGGTGTGGATCTAAAACCCGGTCAAAGTTTTAAAAAGTTGCATTCCAAATGATTATGAGTATTATTTCAAAATCTCTACAAAGTGTTTTGCAATTTCATTTCAAGTATGGAGTTACTCCTTACCAATATTCTCAGACTCTTATAGCTATAGACTTCTATTCTTAATCTAACCCAATACACAGTTAGTCAGCAGAATATCTCTCACTTATGCACAGTACTACATCAAGTAGCACAGCAATTGTCTCTGTTGAAGATCTGACTTGCGTAAGAGAAGAAAATTTGAACTCAGTCAGCCATTTATTCGCAGTCAACCGTTTTGCTGAACATGGTCAAAATCCTGTCAAAGCACAAAACTCCATTGAACTCCTATAATCTTCGCGATGTTTGACCAAAATGCAATCTGAAATCATTCATGGAGAGTGTTTAGGCCGTTCTGCTGGAGCTCTGGTAGAAGTTAAATGCAGTTAAAAAGAAGTCCCTACAAAACTTGTTTAATTCATTGCATTATTAGTAGAATTGCATTATTAGTAGAATATATCAACCTTTATCCATCAGATATCACGGCATAGAAACATATTCATAGTGGGCGTATCTTAAGTAGTAAAAAAGATGTTGTCCCCACAATGGCAAGCTTAAACCCGGTCACTTGATTCGCTGAATCCACGCCTGTTATTATCCTGATCCATCCTACTATGAAACTCTTTGGCATTGTGCAGAGATGGAAGGGCATCGGGGGAGTAATCCCCCGATGTTTTATGTGCATGCGTTTTTAGGGCTGTAAGTCCAGTAAATATTACAAAAAACCACTGAGAAAAGTACACTGCAGGGTAATTGAATAAGCTTTTACAAAAGAGACCTGTGTCTTATTGTTCACAGCACAGGTAACTATTTGATTTCTGGCTAGAAACGCTCAATTTACATTAAAAGTACCAGCAATAATATTTCACAACTCGCTAGCAATAAAAATGGCATTCCACTTCTGACTCAGTCCCCTGGGAGTGATTTGAAAGGGGGCTCAAGGGGTAGACCCTCGTGTTAAAATTACTGTTTATTTTGGGGGAGCTCAGCCCCCTAAAAATTCTTGCATTGGTCTTGCTTTTCAAAGTGTATTGACCTGGCATCTAAAGTGTTTTGTATTGCTATGATTAATTATTCACTGCCATATTGTAATTGAGACATTTCAAATTGTTTATTATCCTTTACTAGTAGTAAACTAAAGTATCATTTCTGTGTCCTTCAAAGTATGGGCGTGGTTGCACCTAGAGCCCTCTTTGTTAACACTTTAATAAAACACCACTGAGTCCCCCGAGTTAAAAGTTTAGCTCTACTCCATTGCTTTAGAGGTTGTGAAAATGTGAGTTGTGTTCAAAGTAGTTAGAACTAATGTTTTTAACACAACAACTGATAAGTGATGATTCAAATAAAAACAAGGGATTGTCATGAAATTAAGGATTTTTCAAGTGATTGACCTGTTTTTAGAAAGCTAAAAGAATGCAGATTTGACCTGGCAGGTTATTGAATTGTGACACTATAATGTAAATAAATGGGCATAGTTATCGTGTATAGGAAAATCAGTTTATCATTCAGTAGAGAATGAAGATGCAGTGTAGTGGACAGCATTTTAATGGACAATTTCAATTTTGAACTTCATCTAGTTTCGTAATTAGTTGTCAAAACTGGCTTCTTAAGAATAGTCTGTACTTTCCCAAAATGAGGCACTAGCTATCAGAAGACAGACTCATGGGAAGGAAAAATGACAGTTTCCAGATTGAACCGAACCCAGAGTAAAAAGACAAGAGTAATAGCAGTACAGATTTGATTGCAATATTTGCTTATTTTGAAAACCTTTGATGCACATTTATTTCAACTAGAATGCCAAAAGTTTTAAATGGAATTGAGGAAACTTTTAGCACTAGGTGCTCATCCTATTGTCTTATAAAAAGGTGTGCAATGGTTTTTCTTTTCAGGATTCCTAAGTGGACTTATTTGAGATAAACCAAGTCAAATAATTATAATTGGTTGATATTTTTAGTTTCAACAGGAGAAGAGCCATAAATAAAGGTATACATTATGGGAATCAGAGCATAAAAGAAGCTATAGTAATAACTCTGACTTGACGCCTTTCAGGCTTAACACCATTAAGATAACAAAAATGCTGCTATTGCATGACAATGCAATTATTCCACTTGCTTGGGTTACATACAATCCAATGCAAGATATTGTACTGGCAGTACCGTCGAGAGGGGGAGGTAGCCGGAGTAAAACTCCGAAGCCCGGGCCTCAACAGGGCCCGTGAAAATTTTGCTATTGCAAAATAATATTCAAAAAGCCGTTTGTTGGACGTTCATTCGCTAGCTCTCTAAGGACTTCTTTGCTTGTCAGGTTTGCTCTAATATACTTGGCGCTTGATTCTTCCCTTTCAGATATGACTAGAGGTCTTGTGGACACAAATATTGTTTTATGACTCACTTGTCAAAAAGTGATTGTATCTCTGTTAGTTTAACAATATTGTGAGCACTAATATACATTAACATGGAGCAATTTGAAGATTGCATTATGGAATACCAATGTTCTGTANAAGAGTTTTGAATTGATTTGCGTTTGTTGTAGCCCCCTCTAGCCCCTGTGCTGCTACTCCTTCACAGGGACTCGTGCTGTTTATAGCCCTAGGGCCCGAGCTGGCTCTCGACTGGCCTGTGTACTGGATTACTATTTTGAGAATGCCTGATATACATGAATGGCTGCCATGCATGCACTTGGAAATACTTTATCTAAAGAACAGAATATGCGCAACATTGAGATNTTTTGCAGCAAAAGACATAAAAGTTGCTTGATAGTGTTATTGGATATTAAAAAGCGCTGTTTTCCTTTCAGAATTAAGGGCATGGTCTTTTCATGTTAGGAGAATAATGAGTCCCATTCTGTCATAAGTGTGTGGAATTATGGGCTACATTTTGTCAAGCTTAGGTGGAAGTATGAGTCCAAATTTGAAATCAGAGCTGCACATCACCTTTTAGCCTTAGGCTTACTTACCCCCACCCCAAAATT
>OLMO02000277.1:4985002-5056508 GCA_900291935.2 Cassiopea xamachana
TACAGAACATTGGTATTCCATAATGCAATCTTCAAATTGCTCCATGTTAATGTATATTAGTGCTCACAATATTGTTAAACTAACAGCGATACAATCACTTTTTGACAAGTGAGTAATAAAACAATATTTGTGTCCACAAGACCTCTAGTCATATCTGAAAGGGAAGAAACAGGCCCCGAGGAAGAGATTGATGAAGCAATAAATCAAGCTCCAAGTATTAGAGCAAACCTGACAAGCAAAGAAGTCCTTAGAGAGCTAGCGAATGAACGTCCAACAAACAGCTTTTTGAATATTGTTTTGCAATAGCAAAATTTTCACGGGCCCCTTTGAGGCCCGGGCTTCGGAGTTTTACTCCGGCTACCTCCCCCTCTCGACGGTACTGCCAGTACAATATCTTGCATTGGATTGTATGTAACCCAAGCAAGTGGAATAATTGCATTGTCATGCAAAAGCAACATTTCTGTTATCTTAATGGTGTTAAGCCTGAAAGGCGTCAAGTCAGAGTTATTATTATAGCTTCTTTTATGCTCTGATTCCCATAATGTATACCTTTATTTATGGCTCTTCTCCTGTTGAAACTAAAAATATCAACCAATTATAATCATTTGACTTAGTTTATCTCAAATAAGTCCATTTAGGAATCCTGAAAAGAAAACCATTGCACACCTTTTTATAAGAAAGTAGGATGAGCACCTAGTGCTAAAAGTTTCCTTAATTCCATTCAAAACTTTTGGTATTCTAGTTGAAATAAATGTGCATCAAAGGTTTTCAAAATAAGCAAATATTGCAATCAAATCTGTACTGCTATTACTCTTGTCTTTTTACTCTTGGTTCGGTTCAATCCGGAAACTGTCATTTTTCCTTCGCATGAGTCTGTCTCTTTTCTGATAGCTAGTGCCTCATTTTGGGAAAGTACAGACTATTCTTAAGAAACCAGTTTTGACCACTAATTACGAAACTAGATGAAGTTCAAAATTGAAATTGTCCATTAACATGCTGTCCACTACACTGCATCTTCATTCTCTACTGAATGATAAACTGATTTTCCTATACACGATAACTATGCCCATTTATTTACATTATAGTGTCACAATTCAATAACCTGCCAGGTCAAATCTGCATTCTTTTAGCTTTCTAAAAACAGGTCAATCACTTGAAAAATCTTTAATTTCATGACAATCCCTTGTTTTTATTTGAATCATCACTTATCAGTTGTTGTGTTAAAAACATTAGTTCTAACTACTTTGAACACAACTCACATTTTCACAACCTCTAAAGCAATGGAGTAGAGCTAAACTTTTAACTCGGGGGACTCAGTGGTGTTTTATTAAAGTGTTAACAAAGAGGGCTCTAGGTGCAACCACGCCCATACTTTGAAGGACACAGAAATGATACTTTAGTTTACTACTAGTAAAGGATAATAAACAATTTGAAATGTCTCAATTACAATATGGCAGTGAATAATTAATCATAGCAATACAAAACACTTTAGATGCTAGGTCATATACACTTTGAAAAGCAAGACCAATGCAAGAATTTTTAGGGGGCTGAGCTCCTCCAAAATAAACAGTAATTTTAACACGAGGGTCTACCCCTTGAGCCCCCTTTAAAATCACTCCCAGGGGACTGAGTCAGAAGTGGAATGCCATTTTTATTGCTAGCGAGTTGTGAAATATTATTGCTGGTACTTTTAATGTAAATTGAGCGTTTCTAGCCAGAAATCAAATAGTTACCTGTGCTGTGAACAATAAGACACAGGTCTCTTTTGTAAAAGCTTATTCAATTACCCTGCAGTGTACTTTTCTCAGTGGTTTTTTGTAATATTTACTGGACTTACAGCCCTAAAAACGTATGCACATAAAACATCGGGGGATTACTCCCCCGATGCCCTTCCATCTCTGCAAAATTCAATAGACTTCTGACCCATTAAGAGTTTCATAATAGGATGGATCGGAATAATAACAGGCGCGGATTCAGCGAATCAAGTGACCGGGTTTAAGCTTGCCATTGTGGGGACAACATCTTTTTTACTACTTAAGATACGCCCACTATGAATATGTTTCTATGCCGTGACATCTGATGGATAAAGGTTGATATATTCTACTAATAATGCAATGAATTAAACAAGTTTTAATGAATTCAGAGAAAGATTGTAGGGACTTCTTTTTAACTGCATTTAACCTCTACCAGAGCTCCAGCAGAACGGCCTAAACACTCTCCATGAATGATTTCAGATTGCATTTTGGTCAAACATCGCGAAGATTATAGGAGTTCAATGGAGTTTTGTGCTTTGACAGGATTTTGACCATGTTCAGCAAAACGGTTGACTGCGAATAAATGGCTGACTGAGTTCAAATTTTCTTCTCTTACGCAAGTCAGATCTTCAACAGAGACAATTGCTGTGCTACTTGATGTAGTACTGTGCATAAGTGAGAGATATTCTGCTGACTAACTGTGTATTGGGTTAGATTAAGAATAGAAGTCTATAGCTATAAGAGTCTGAGAATATTGGTAAGGAGTAACTCCATACTTGAAATAAAATTGCAAAACACTTTGTAGAGATTTTGGAAAAATAATACTCATAATCATTTGGAATGCAACTTTTTAAAACTTTGACCGGGTTTTAGATCCACACCTGAATATGAGTCACTTTTTAGTGTTTCTGAAAGTAAACGTCTTATATCATAAAGCAAAGAAGATTCTTCAAGACCTATTGACAGGATACCATCTTTAAGTGCTTATCGAGGTCATTTGTATCATATCATTCAACAGAAAAGGAAAAACGTTTATATATGCGTACAACCAGCTCATTAACTTTTACTGTTTAACAAAATGGATAAAGACTTAATTACACTCTGCTTTCAATACCTATCATAGCAAGGGTACGTTTGATAAAAGATTTATTATATGAAATGTAATTCGAATTCAAAATATGCCTAATATTGCAACGAGTTGGTAAATGAATTCTAACTGTTCATTTCTGTGCAACTTCATAGAAATGAAACTAAATGAAAGAAAAAATCAAATAGGAGATCCTCCGAGATGCATTCGTCTTCAAAGAATGCTAGAAATATCGAGCAGACCAGGATGACCAATTTCACCCCGATATCTTAGACAATGCAAAAATTTAACTTGCTGTACTTTAAAGTAGAAATACTTATAATCCACCGCAAACAACTTTATTCATTATCAGTTTCCATCATTTGTCAAAGAGAAATCATATTGCATCATAGTTCCAGGTAATTATGAACGGAAACAATTATGATCAACAGAAAGGAATCAAGGTCGAAGCCTATAGTTGTTAAAAACCAATAAAAACGCAGTGACCAATACATTCCTGTGATTCAAATTACTCCGGTTTACCATATTACTATTTTAGAAGTAATAGCACGTATTCCAGCTACCTCTTATTCTCATCTCGACAACTTTGCTAGCATTGGAAGGCTTCCTGCTTTTCTCAACCCCCGTCTACTAAGCACGTAAGAAGCATGTATGTATGCACACAAGGTAATCTTATTGTCTTACCTGTTCGTGCTATGCTAAGTGGCAGCTGGAGCCAGCGTTTCAGGCCTTTGCTCCCTATCTAGATTTGAAATGTGTTGTACTAAATGACTGCAAAATTTCACGTTGAATTCATTCTAGCAATACAGGTACTTAAGGCTGCTGTAGTGACTACTTTATATCTTTCCAAGCTACATTCCAGTCAAAGCAAGTTGAAGCCATGACGAGGATATTGTAAGTAATAACAGTTCCCTGTATCCTAATTATTAGTTACATTCATGTCCTAAACTTACTTATAGCATTTCTTTGCATTATTGTTGATCCTCTTTCTGTCGAGATAGTACTCATAACGTAATGAGAGAATTTGGAAGTATCCTCATGTGCTTATTGGCATCGCATGGCATCGTTGATGCTGTTGGAACATATTACGAAGAGATTTCAGGTAACGATGGTAATACATACATTGAGGGCTCAATGCAACGAACACCAATCATACACAAGTCATTCCATAAGTGCTTACTTTCCGAGTATTGCAACTACGTCATCAAGAATCTGACAAATGGAACTTTCTCTCTGTGCAATAGCACTGCTGATCTTCCTCGCAACAGGACTGGGCTTCGCATCTGGAAGAAAAGTTATCATGGTAAGACAGATGCCATTGGCTAAATTGTCTTAATTGCTTTAAACTGTACACTTGAGTCGTTTCAAAGGCTGTAACAAATAGATGCTCAATATTTAGATCATTGATCGGTGGCACACTGAAAGCGCTGCTTTAGATTGTGTATATTCAGGCACTAGTATTTTGCTGTTGACTTGATAATTAATATGCGTGCTGTGCGTTATTAACTTGTGTATCAATGTAAGTGAAGCAGCAATTGTCTTCTCTAGACTTCGCAACGAAATGCTTACAATTGCCTAATGCATTATCCACCTTCAAGAGAGCTATATTACATTTTTCTGTAGTCCATTTATGGACTTTGGACGAATTCTAAGACCAACATAAGCCAACTTTCATTGGAGTATACTCTTGAACTTAGCAGCGAGGATCCAGTAGGCAAGGGTTGAAATAATATTCAAGCAAGCAATCTTTAAACCTAAATGCCTACTTCCTTGCACAAAATACGTTCTAATCACATGCTCGAGCCAACACTGATCATAAAATAAAACAAGTAACTGGCAAGCTCCTTCTTCTTTAGGTTTTCCTTTAGTTTTTCTAGCTTTAATTCACTGGCTTTGCATACTAGACGTAGTGATTCTTCAAACGTACCAATTAGCTTTATATTAGTTGTTCTATCATTAAATATCGTTAAACAGCATGTTGGTATATTATATTTTCTTGGAAGGGAATGGGACCAGGTCCAGTTAGCTTTTTGCCAAAATTTATGGTCACTCTGCGAGCTGATTGGCCACTACGCCATTTGAGAGTAATGGTCTGATTAGTTGTAGCATTTTTTTGCCTTGTTCAGCGTATGATTATACTATAGTGGCCTCTAGAAATGCTGGGATGCAATTTAATGTGGAGGGTGTTCGCTATAAATGAATCTCTGAATATATGGAATGAGTCTCTATTGATATAAGACTGGCTTCTATCCGCCTAGCAAAGAATCATTTCTCGTGTCATTAACGGAATGTTTGGAGTGATCCGTTTACGGTGGTAGGAGTAAAGCAAAAAAGCAGGAAATAAAGGGTTTTTTTGGGAAGAAGAAGAAGTCTTGAGGCCGCACCCGTTATAAAGTCAAAGAATGGGTTATTTTTCCATTATGCCGTTTAAAATTGTACATCTTTTATTGGTAGGCAATGATTTAATGTGCATTCTTCTTAAAGTACCCATTAATTAGTTGAAGACAATAAAGAGAATATATCATATGTAAAAAGCATGTAACAAGCATTTTTTGCTTGTACTGACTTGAATACTTGCATCACACTGAATGAGGGTTCTGCCATTACTGTAGTCAGCGGTAGAACCAGGTAAAAGAACATTAAACAAAAACCTTTGATGGGCTCTTGTAGATTTTACAGTTCGAATAGATTGCAAGCTCTTAGAATGTGTTTTTTGCTAGTGAAGGGAAAGGCCTAGAAATGTCTCAGTCTGCAATCATTACTTGCCAGTCCTTCTGTGCATTTCAATTCAAAGAAATACTAAGACTGGAATGACCACTCTGTTGTTCTAAGGTCGTTGGATTGACACATGCATGCGGAATCAAAATGGCTGCCAACGACTGGTGGCAAAGAGACTGTTGTTGCGCCTGATGACCGTTTTTCTATAGGAGATTTTCTCCAAACTTATTAGCAGATATTGACTTTTATAACAACTTCAGTCGACTTCCTGCAACAAGGAATTGGAAGAATAACAATAAATCTTTGAAACGAGCGCCATTTATTTGGGTAGGTTGCTTTAGGCTGTGTTGTTCTGCTTCTTTTCTAGCTTGATGGTAAAATATGTTAGTAAACAATGTGAAAAGTTGTTCTAAAAACAATTAATATTCAAAAGGATTCCCTTTGTGAAGACAAAGTAGTCATGGTCTCAGTAACAATTAAGACCTTTTTACCAAATTCTTTGGCTAACACTTCTTAAGTACCGAATAATGTGGGAGGGGGGCTGAAAAATATCTTGAAAATTAACAATCAAAAGGGTTGGAATAAAAGCTGAAGTACACACAGTAGACACAATAACCATGCAAATAAAGTGGGATAGTAAACCAGTCATGCTTTTCAAGGAAAATCAGGAGGGCAGCAGTGTTGAATTTTCCCAGTATTTTGTACATAGCTGAGTATTTGCTGTATACACTCGTTTTTCTAAAAATTGCTGATAAGACAGTTGACACTTGGCCAAAAACAGTCCATAATTAAAAACAATCTTGCTTATATATATATATATATATATATATATATATATATATATATTCGATTGCATCTGGAGAGAACTTTACCCCCTTGTCACCCACCCCAAATAACCGGTAATATATTAAAGACAGCGATCATGCAACTAGGATGGGAAATCAAATACAGATAACTGTGTATAACACTATTATGGGTGCATTACCTCGAAGAAATTGCTGGCGTGGTAACTAAAAGTGCTCTACACGGTCTGTAAGCCATTCCAAAATAGGAATTAACATGCTCTCCTAATCTATTTCAGCTTTCTGAGTGCTGAAGACCCAATAGTCTCTCGGAAGGATCCTATTATCGCATATTCCTTCGCATTGCATGCAAAAATTTCCATCAAAAGATCTCTGCTATCAAGCGGATATGTGCTAGCTATCAAACACCATGCATGGCAGAATATATGCATACAAAGAAATTCAGAATCTGTTGTAAAAGCACTTGAAAACAATATTTTGAGAAGGTCGGCTTGACCTTACATCAGCACATGACGTAGGCCAGATGCATGCTGAATAATCTAGGATGAAAATTCAGTTTTCTCTCTCCTAAAGCCGGATTCTGCTTTACGATCCACCTTTTCTTACGCCAAAATGTAACACATGACACCACCATTCATATCCTTTAGTTAAGTATAAATTAGAGCATGTAATGTCAAATTTGCAATAAGTTTTTTCTATGCAATCCCAGTTCCGCGCTGTACATCCCGCGGCTTTTTGCCGGTCATTATCAGCCATTATAATTCCCTATACTCGCTTAAGCTGGAACTGTACCCTTGCCCTTAGTTGCACGGTAGCAACAATCCATGCGTGGTTGATCACAGTGAAAATACTACAGGATATTCATATTCCTATGATTTACTATCGATTCTTCTATCGTCCAGTCACACATTGATTGCTTGGTTTTAGTTCTGGAGTATCTATTGATGTTCCATGTCTACTTTTAACATATTTTGTTAAACATCTACCCTCCGATTCACGACAGAAAGAGGATTCTTTGGACAGTATTTGGCTAGGCCTCCCTTGTTGACAATCCTATTTTCGCTATCATTTTTGTTAGGAATAATTATATTTTCAATCCAAAGAGCAACCTCTGTTCGGAATCCTATTTTCGCCATAATTCTTGTAGAAAGGTACACTATTTTTCAACGAGAGGGTACTCATTTGATATTGTTTGGCCAGGCGATTTGTATTAACACTCACATTTCTGCTATCACTCGTTCATTGACAGCTCAAACTATTTGCTAAGAAAATCCCGATAAGCTTGTATGACATCCTTTGATATAGCGATGTATTAAGGCCTTGGGATGGGGGAAAATGTCGAAACTTCTTACCATCAATGTTTCCGCCTTCTTTGGCCCTACACTCAAGCCGTTGGGTAGGGACGTAGGAAACAGTCAAAAAGTGGGTGAGGCACATGCATTCAAGAGCAACCTCTTAAGCAAGAAAGGGCACTTTGCAAGCTGAAAGGGGCAGTTTATATGCAAATTTGTGACACAGTTGAGGGCACGTGCCCTCCGATTCCTACATCCATGCCCTTGTCTAATGTGAGATCTGCCTTTTACTGTGATTTGCCTTTTGATAAGATATTTAAATTATTTTTATCGAAGTCAGCTATGATAGATAACTTTACAATTTCATTCGCAGTCATTTCTGCCACTAATTTTCTTACATTTAGAATCATAGGTATTCTACATACTTCTTTTTATAATTTTCATGGCATTAAAGCAGTCAGAAATCTAAGGGGCGATGCTTCATTTGTTCATTCTGCCCCCAAGCCTCCTAAAACTAGAGTTTTGTTATTTTCCATATATTCTACCCCCTTGTGAAAAATTGCAGCCTAAAATTCCCTTCACCAGATAAGCAGATCCAGCTTTGTGGCTGTGTGAAAGATACTATAAAAATAACTAATATATTCCAATTGCTTGTATTGCAGGCATAGTGCTTTTTAAGATGATGTGCTACGATATGCAGCATATTTGACATTTTTGGCTTTGTACTTTTGCTAAAGTGTGTTATTTTACACCACCCCTGTGTCTAAAAGTTACTTCGCTACCACCACCTAGCACAACTGAATTTTTCACTTACCCAGCCATTTTCTCTTCAGCTCCCACAACAGTCATAAATAATGATTGCCTTCTAAGTTGAATAGAGCTAAAATTATTCGAATTCCTAGCGAGAATGATAGCGAAAATAAGATTGTCAAAAAGGGAGGCCTGGCCAAGTACTGTCCATGGAATTCTCTTTCCGTCGCGAATCACAGGGTAGATGTTTAACAAAATATGCTAAAATTAGACATGGAATATCAATAGATACTCCAGAACCAAGACCAAGCAATCAAATACTGGACGATAGATAAATCGATAGTAAATCATTGGAATATGAATATCCTGCAGTGTTTTCATGGTAATCAACCACGCATGAATGGTTGCTACCGTGTAACTTAGGGCAAAGTCCTTTAACCAATCAGCGTACAGTTCCAGTTTAAGCTGGTGTTGATGTGTGAAGTCACGTAAAAGAGTTGTTGTTCTGTAGTCGATTGATACTTCTTTCATCGCCGTAAGTCAACCGATGTGGTGAATGGTTATTATTTCCTTCACATTTGTTGTTATCAATATGGAAAAAATTCTCAGGTAGATTGCAAGTAGGATGTTTAAGATCTGCTGCCCTACGGCTTCCAAGATAAAAGCGCAAGAAGCCGTTCACAGTACATACTTTGAAATGAAATTGAAGTTTTATTCATTGTGTATTCATTTCTAACGACGCAAAAAGTTACTTTAAGAAGCAAACTGCATGAAATCCAATTTAATGAGACCAGAATATGATTTCCAAGCGCATATTTACACGTTGATGGCCTAATTGAATTCAATTCCACATTGACGTTTGTACCATCAAAGAGGCTCTCCACCTGCCCTAAACGTAGGGATGTCTTTGGAAGATATTTATTTTAATTTACGAGGTAACAATTTGCTAGACAAACTAAGAATTCATTACATTGATGTATCAGGTACTCGTCATCTAGGTTATTCAGCGCACTTCAGATGGGTTTTCCCAATATTTTAATGTTGCAAAATGCATACCGTGTAATGATGATGATGGTATGATGGGAAAATTGTTCATTTTTGTCTGCAAACGTTCCAAAATTGAAAGTTTATCAGTTAACACTTGCGTTTTGTTGGTCTGTTGGTTGGTAAAGCGTCAAGAGCGAAAAGGGCAGAAGAATTCAGAACTTCCTCAAGCCACGTCCTTTCGGATATTTTGCGACAGTCAAATTCATCTCTGGATCCCCCTCTGCTTACACAAACATCCACAATCAAAGTCTCCCAGCATTTCCGGGGTACCGGGTGGTGACAACTCCCAGGAAAAGGATTCAGTCTCCACGTCAATACTAAGTGCTACGATTGTCGGCAAAACCCTCTTTCTTGCAATGTATTGATCAGTTGTACATAAGAAACATTGGCAAAACACCATTAAATGTCCGTCTCCAAAATATGGCTTATCTCCAAACATCTATGACTTCTGGCTGCATACTACTCTTTACCTAAGCGGAATTTTGGCTAGTATAGTTTTGCATAATGAGCCAATTACATCTTGAATAGTGTCAGGCAGGTAAACGTATTCCTTCTTCTAGATTTATTTATTGTAGTAGGATAAAAGCTTGTTTTGGTTCTTTGTTTTAGATACTTCAATTTCTGCTTTTCAGTTCCTCAAGGTCCATTCCATGATTGTCAAGAGGTGTACAACAAGGGATACAAAACAACTAGCGTAGTACCAATCTATATTCCTGGTATGGATATCTTCAATGTCAGATGTGATATGGTTACTGATGGTGGTGGATGGATTGTATTTCAACGCCGTGTTGATGCATCCATTGACTTCTACCGTGGATGGGAAGAATACAAGAATGGATTTGGGGATCCAAATGGAAACTTTTGGCTTGGACTTAAGAAAGTCCATAAATTGGCGTCGCCAGGGAGAGGGGCAATACTTCGCGTGGACATGAAACATTTCAGTAGTCCAAATTCTGTAAAGTATGCAGAATACAGCATATTTGAAATTCTGAGTGAATCTGATGGATATAAGCTGAAAGTTGGTGGTTTTTCTGGAGATGCTGGGGACTCATTGTCAAATCACAACGGATTAATGTTCTCAACAAAGGATCGCGATCAGGATCATTCCGCATTCAACTGCGCAGTAAGGTTCAATGGAGCATGGTGGTATAATTCGTGTCATCGTTCTAATTTGAATGCACTGTATCCGGTAGCGGGCCAAGTTGATAATAAATACATGAGCTGGTACAGCTTTGCTAGCTCCCAAGGCGGTATCATATTTTCAGAAATGAAACTGAGATATCTTTCCTAAACTTTGGAGGGCTTTCAATGTTTTCATTTGGAACTTGGGTAATAAGGGTCCAATCACAAAGGACATCCAGACCTAAGGGGGGAGGTTCTTGTGAAATAGGAACAGATTCAGACATAGGGGAGGGAGGTTCAAGAAAATGAGGACGTTCAGGATTTACAAAGCAACACATTTCTGGAGAAGGTCACTTTGGAATTGAAATTTGGGCATTTCAATCAAATAAATGTGTGGTAGAGCTTCTGAAACGTGCTCAATTGAAGCCAACGATCTTTTTTATAATTGATCAACTCATAAGAAACTTAGAATTCTAGCTACTGAAGATGAGACCTTAGAACCTTGTAGAACTGAGTTAACTGGAAAATAATGCCCTTAGAAAAGGTTGGCCACATAGTGGTTATGTTCATCATGGGATACCAAGACCAACGTCATATTTTTTGCAACACAGGAGAGATCGTTTTTGAAATTTAACTAATGGAGATAGCAACTTTTCCAGACTCTGCAAGATGATATGGAAAGAGCTTTGTCTGCTACTTTAAAAATAGTAGTTACAAAGCAAGAGTTCCTAAATGTTTTTCTCCTTCATTAATGTAAGATATCGCTCAAGAAGCAGTTCTGAAACTTTCATGGAACCAGTTCCAGTCAAAGCAATATAAGAGTGGTACGCCACAAGGCTCGTTCTTGAGGCCTCTGCTTTTCATATTGTACATCAATGATTATGAGAATCGCTTTGAATGCATAAATCCCAGATGTGCATGTTGATAATACATGCGTGAATACCGCAACAGGAAACCTGAATGAGTTGCTGACAGCTTTGAAGAATGAACTAGAAGACATGTCGAATTGAATGAGGATTAAAAGTTTAGTTTAGATACCAGCAATTTTTCAAAAATTTCTATCGGCTGTAGAAGTTAATTGTATAGGGAAGCAAACGTTTAACCAGATCTTTTTCTAAATACTAGTGAGTTGATAAAAAAGGGATTACCATCGACAAAAGCCGTATCTGGAAAGAAAAATTCAAAACCATCGAGAAGACCTCACAAGTGCCTAAAACAAGCTCCTTGAAAATGATTGAGAGCATCCTGCTACAAGGAAACTGAGAGAATCTAGAAAGTTCGTTTGCAAGATATCTTGGCTATGGTGATATTATTTGAAACGCTCTTTATGAAACAATTGTCACAAAACATGAAATTTGGTACAAATAAATATTTCAAAGCATTTCTCTCAGAACGCTAGTGACCCCGGAAGTTTTTGCACCTACCAACATGACTGTATATGTAAATTTTGTCTAAATGTACTCACCAATCCGGAATAGATGCTCCCCCGACTAATTATTTTTACAATGCTATGTACCAGGATGCAACTCCCGCCCACTTATTAATATTGAACCAAGATTGGGATTGTCCAGCCGGAACCCAGAGCTTGCATCGCTGGATGAGTGCTTGAAAGGAGAGAAATTGCCTCCAGAAGCACTGAAAACGTACCTGAAAGTCGCACCAACGATTATGAGATAGAGAGAGGATAATGGAAAAACTTTTTCATGTTGGAAATATGCATTATTAGGAAATTTTACATGCCCCTCCGTTTATTGCAATCACTCAGCAAATTAGCTTCATACTTTTTCCAACCCTCCCCTAATATTCCGATTTGGAGAGTAGATGGTATCTGTATAAGCAGTTTATGGTATGAAATAAATGGACGTCCAGGGGGGTTACCTTTATACTGACAATGCTGTAGAAAGGGAAGAGAGGAGTCTAATGTTAATGTTTTTGACGGATGTCCTTTGCGAATGACCCCTTAATGGAAGTAAAACTTATAAATTGGTTTTCACACAGTAAGCATATCTATATGGGCGAACTGGAATAATGTATGCCGTAAGCCAATAAAATTAGATTGCCTACATCTATTACTCGAGCAGATTTTGCACTTCCTATCATATTGCAATTCTTTTATCACTGCATAGCCTTATTTGGATAATAATCTTGTACACATTATGGATCACATAAGCATGATGCCATAGGAATGATGATTTCCTATCATCTGTGTTCTTTTCTGTGACTGCCCCTCGTTGGTCTGTTGATGCTATTTGACATTCATTCTTATTAAGCACGAAGAAACGAACTCTTGTTGTCTACAATAGACTACGCTTTATGTAGACAACAAGAGTTTAATTCTTCATCAGGACTCTTCAAGTAAACAACGGCGAATAGGTCCTAATTGGCCACTCTTGGGGCCAATTAGACGCATCCTATCAGGTGTAGCCGCATCTGGCTATATATTGTGGCTAACCTTTCGGGTACTATCCGACATTTCATACTCTGACGAGTATCGGATTAAACAAGCTTTAAGTATGTCAAAAGAATGTTATCGCTTTTTCGTGCTGTAGTGATATTCTGACTACTCTAGGCGCATCTTCCTTTAGTGCTTCTAGCTGTGTTATTGGTGAGTGAACGAAGTCAAGTGCTTTTCAAAAATCAATGTTTTCACTCTGTAAACTATTGCTCAAGGACCCCATAAATTACAACCTTTCCCTGAATGATCATGCTTTCTTGAAAAGAATCGAATAAACTCGAAGCCACATTCCTTTGGCCACGCCCAAACGTTGTATCTTGAGATTTTTTTCGAGCACGGATACGATTGAAACATACCTCTCGATAAAAGTGTGCAGGCTAAATTCCCAAGCGTCCCAACGTACAGTGTTGATTCGTTTAACTGATAGAACTGCGCAATTCATATCTACTTGGGAGGATTCAAAAAGACCGTGAATCTTTTCTGACCTTTTAAGAAGACTATACAGCTTTTCTAAATTATTAAAGAATTTGCAAACCAAACAGTCGCAGCATCAGGGAGAATGAGATTCAAAGTGTGCGAGTAGCAATGTGTGAAAATGGACGTGCTCACCAAAATTTTTCTGGATAATTTTATGCAGTCCATTATACTGACAACGTATTTTGGAAGCCTCATCATATGCCTAAGCTACTAGCCTTATTAATTTCAGTATTTTATGCTTGAGTTGTTGTGGATGAAACTCTTGTGCAAAATAGAAAATGCTCTGAAACATTCCCATCTTTGTTGACAATTCTTGCACCAAGACGCAACTGTTCATGTTTGCTGATGTCTGGAATTGTGTCTGCGATTGTTGCCCAAGCTCTGCAATCTCTTATCAATCTCTGCAATTCCGATGAGAGCTCCTCAGCAATTATGGGAATTAGCTTACTCTGGCTACTTTTACCAAGACATGTAATTTTCTTACCTTTACCTACATGTCCAGTCTTTTTCTTTAATTGCTTCGCATTTTGCAATTTACTATTTTGCAAAAAGGTTTTAAGAGAACTTAATTGTATTCAGATAGATATTTAAATAGTTCAATGAAGTTTCCGATATTAATAGAATCACTGTTCAATAGTTTTCGATGGTCCATAAAAGCTAGGTCCTGCTTTCCAAGAAAAGCACCCTGCCATTAACTCTTCTAAGAATGCTTTTATTCTATACAACTTTCTTCTTTCTTTGGTCCATTTGTACTATTTGCTCTCCGTTAACGACCTTGTTCAGCAATGTGTCTTACAACAATAGTGCCTCAACAACTTTAGCCCTTTTGTGAGTTACTACCTCCCTATGCTCTTCAACAGATTGGTATTGCTTTTTCCAATTTGAGAAACCATTGATAGTACAAGCATTTCCTTGGCTTGTCCTCCTGTGCTCTCCTCGTAATGCAGAAACAGACATATCAAGCAAGCGATACAAGACAATCCTTTCCTTCTCATTCAATAAGCTATCAATTTCGCCTACAGTTATACTTGTCATTTTAGAGAAAATTGCTTGTGAACAGTATTTGTCTCTTCCACAATAGTTTTTTTCTTCCTGAAAGAGCAGATTCTGGAGGTTGGCACGGCTGCATATTTAGAAGAAAGGACTTTTCTTCAACAGAACGGTGCTCCCCATAACTGAAGCAGTATCAAGCGAGAATGTAGCATTAAGTGATGAAAGAATGTCGTCTTTTCTTTACCTTCTGAATGCGACCCACTTTCGTTTTCATTCACACCATCACTTTCTCCTGAAGGCGGCATGCCAATGGAGACAGTACCATTTATGGATTCATTTGTAGGCAATGACACCGTCATATCAATGACCTGTTAATGCAGAGTATATATACTACGTCATTCTCAAGATAATCCATTAATTCTTTACATATTTCTTTCACAAAATAGACGATTTCAGTCCTCTTCTTGTAAATCTGAAGACATTGAGTTAATTTCCGTTTTACTTAATCATGTTATTCTTACTCCTTGTGTATGATAGACCTTACTTTTTAGCCTACATATCATACACGTGGTTACACATAACCAGGTCAAGGTCTAGATATCAATCCCAATTATTTTTATTCTCTTTGGACTACATTGCTGTTCTATAAGATACTGAATCACATCTACAATTCTATCTATATAGTTGACTTTATTTTTTAGCGTTTCTTTCACATTGTTTTTTAGCATTTTTTATTGATTTAGTATTTTATTCTTGTTTTTTACTTTTGCCTTGTAAGATATTACTTTTGATTTAATTTTAAGAACAAGACCCCATTGATAAAAGTGCATTATTACACTGATAGATAATCCTGCATAATAATTTGATTTTTTATTGCTTTGTTATTATTAATTCATTTCATGCAGTACACAAAAGAAACCAAATCTGTGAGGCTTGAATTTTGATATAAACTGCTGTACATTGAGCATAATCGAAATGGAAAGTATTATGGGAAATTTTCTTCAGTTTTCAAAATTCCCTACATTTTTACCCTGATGCATGCTGGTTCCCAATCGATGTCAGTTCGTTGAAGCAATAAAGCAATATCATTCAAGAAAACGTTACCTCAGAATTCGCTGTGGGATTCGATTCTGCTCAAGAGTACCTATGGTTTCATCTTCGCTTTCCTTCATTGCATTGCCATAAGTCTCACCTGTCATGCATACAGTGACGAAGCTAGCTCTGACAAATTGGTCATTCAAAATTCATTGCGCATGCACAAATATGATTGCGCATGCGCAATGCAATCCTGTTCAAAAAGTATGAGTTATCATCCAGCTCTCACTGGTTACATTAATGAAAGTATATATGATTACTATCTACTGTTTGGATGCAGTGTAGAACTTAGTACCATTGCCGAGGCAAATTAGTTCTCAATATAGGATACTGAGTTAAGCTCAAGCCCCACGTTAAGGGTTTGCCTCTTGCTTGAGTTTCCTTTTAGGCTTAAGGAACCCAATCTATTCCATGGCAATGAAGGAATTGGGGGTAAGCAACCTGAATAAGCTCTTTGGTTTCCAAAAAAAGTAATGACATTTCCTCTGTTTGCTGACTTTCCCATTTACTTAGGTATGTCCAAGGACATAGCTCACAAGAAAATAGCAGCATTGTTCCAGATCCATTGAGAATTGCCAGAAACACAAGAATTTTTCTACATTCCCTCCTTCCCTAACTTGCTCTATCTAATCCACCAGAATCTATAACAAAAATCAGTGATATGTTTATGGGGAGTATGGGGGCATGGTGACCCCAATATTTTCAAAAATGCAAGAAAGTTGGTCAAGATCTGGCTATGCTGCAAGAGAAATGATCGCAGTAATTTCTGTGACCTTTTCTCTTTTTAGTAACAGTAGCTGGTCAAATGGTCAAAATGCCCTCTCCCTAATGAAAGTGTCTTGGCACATCTCTGACACACATCATCATGCTTTCCAAGCACTAGCAATCTATAGGGTGTTCTTCCAAAACTCCTATAAGATATCCTCTTCCAAATTTAACATTTACAAACATGATCAAATTTCTCTCTCCATTGATCATTCTATTCAATCCCCTGTTGGGGGCTTTGGCATAGACTATGGGATTTTCCCCAACACTACATACTATAAAATTCCAATGACAAGTAGTATCTATATAAAAGGATCTACTGATTTGCTTAAAAAATTAGGGAGCAATTGGAGCTTCTTCAAATGATAAGCACTAAGAATATGTGATCAGCGCATGTAAAAGGTTCTGCTAAATATTTTACTGGATTCCTTCTATCAGAATAATTGAAATTTGGAAAGAGAATCCATCTGGCACAGAATATGATAATCAAAGCCATATTGTGAAAGGCTATGGTATATCAGAAAATAGAAGAGGTTCTACTAAATATTTTATTGGATTCCTTCTATCAGAATAATTGAAATTTGGAAAGAGAATCCATCTGGCACAGAATATGATAATCAAAGCCATACTATGAAAGGTTATGGCATATCAGAAAAAATGGTGAGATTATTTGAATACAAAATTAAGCCTTCTTCGCTTTTCTATGAGTTTATCTAAAATCAAGGAATGCAACAGACTTCTATTTTCTAGCTCTTTCAATATGTCCTTGAGCACAGATATTCGACACAACCACCCAAGGCGGTCCTGCTCCATCCTATTTCTCAAGTAGGTTTTAATTCTCTTTAAGCATGAAAAAGACCTTTCTACTGATGAGGAAAATATAGCAATTGTTGCGTTTAATAACAGAAGATTGAAATCCTCAGAAAAACATGTTTGCAAGTTGAGATTGTTGATGTAATCCAACAGCTCTTGAGAAGTTGCTTTGTGAAAATCAGATTCTCTATAGATAAACAAAAGTGGCTGTTTAAGCAAAGAAAGTTCAAAAAGAGGACCATATCTCCTTTCCAATAGCTCCAACTTCTCAGCTGGGACACTATTCTTCCAATTAATGAAACAATGGGGATTGACTAGATCTAGAAAAGCAAAGTCTTTTAGATCATGAAATCGCTCCTGTAACATACCAGAAACATTATCAATGACTTCAAAGCAAAGTCTTCTATAATTGTGCCTCATATCCGACCTTGCATTTGGCTCACCAGCTACTTGAACTACTGAAGCAAAAAACTCATCATAGGACTTATCTGACCTCAACTCACCAAGGAAGTCAAGAAAACTAACTATCTTCCTGATGCCATAGCTAAGACCGGTTTTTCTGTTCTGCAAAACCATCTACAGAATAGATGACTGCTGCAAAATTTTGTTAAAAAGAGCAATTAAGAAACAAAAGAGAAAGCCATTAAGATGCTGCAATAGTCCATTTGACATTGAAAGAGTAACATCATCCTAAGGTTGTGGATTATCAACTATAGATTGCAAAGCAGTTAAAAGAGATTGATACTTTTCAAAAATCACACCTACTGTACGTGAACGATAGAACCATCGGGTATCTCCAGGCTGTGGTATCTCAATACCATGTTTCCTAAAGAGCTCCTTTCCTTTAGAACTCATACTTGTGAATGAGCTGAAAGCAGACACATTTGTAAAAAGGACCTTCACTGCAGGGATAGATGAAGCTGACTGACATAAGACGAGTTACACTCGATGAGCTGCACAATGGAAAAAGTAAGCAAAAGGGTAGTCCTTACGAAGAAGACGTTGAACCCCAGAAATATGGCCAGACATGACTGATGCTCCATCATAGGTCTGCATGATTAGCTTGTCTTTCAGGGTGTCTCCATATCTCCTCAAAATTTGCTTCACAACACTAGAGATAGCTGGAGCCGATCTGTCTGAGCTCACATTAAAAAAGGTAAGAAATCTCTCCACAACTTCTCCCTTTCTGTCAAAACGTAGAATCAAACTTAGCTGCTCTTTACCTGATATATCTGCTGTTTCATCGACTTGGATGCTTACAAAGTTACATTCAGCAATTTCTTTGTCTATCTCATCTTGAATTACTAAATCTACAGATTCAATAATATCATTCTGGATATCAGATGAAATCCCAGTAAAAGTTCCACCCCCTTCAGCCCCTCTCTGTGAATCTTCCAGTCTTCCATGAAGACGACGCTCAAATTTGGGATAAAACTTAGCTATAAGCTCAAGAAGCTCCCTATAATTTCCCTTTTTTAAGCTGACACTCGACTCATCGTACCCCCTAAATGATAGCTCTTGTTTGCTTAGATAGAGTACAGCCTCAGACAAAATTTTTAATGTAACCCTGTTCTGCCTTACCTCTTCATTAAACCGCTCAATCTCCTCTCTTCTTGCTCTAGAGAATATAACGTCAACCCTCTCCGATACGTCGAATGTACTCAACATTTTGTATGCCTCCATGTGAGACTTAGATTTCTCGTGTTTCTGGCAATCTGACAGGAAACCTTGTACATTTTTAAAGCCTACTAAGGTCCATGTGGTAGAAACTCCAGGCCTAAAAAGTAAGCATGGCCAGCAGAACAGACCTTGCCTTACTTCAATTCCACACAACCAATCCTTCTTCTCATACCACTGTTGACGAAACGCTCTTCCATGGCGTCGAATGGCAAGCTTCGCTTTGGGCCGATTTTGTTGTACAATTAAACGTTGTTCAGCAACACCTCTCGCCAAGAAAGATTTATGGATCAATTCTGATACAACATCTTTATTTGTGACAATGTCTTGCGCACGTAGCTAAGCCATCACAAATACAGTGGAATGTAATTCGATTAGTTTCTCGCTTTCAGTTAGGCCAGACAAACGTCACAAGGTCAAGGTAGTACCCAGTCTTTCGCTAACTTACTGGATCACGCATTCTGCAAAGTGCATGATACCACGTGTCTAGGGGTGATGTTCCGAGCTTTGATTGGTGAATTAGCTATGGATTTCCCCAGTGAAAGCATTCTAATTTGCTATGACATCATTTTAGTCTCGCAGTTTTAAAAAGTGCATGGCCATACGTGATTATAATAATAATGACTTGCGAATGTTGCAACGGATCGAATCCAACCCATATCAGCACTAACTCCGAGCATCCAAGGTCAAATTAAGTCATCAGTAGGGACAAAAGTAAACAGCTTTTTGTTAACAAATATACGCCTTATTGTAGCTTCTTTTTGCAGAACAATTTGTTGACGGAAATTTCAAACAAAAGTGATATTCCAGAACAACATTAGTCATGCAGTGCATGACAAGCATCGCTTCGCCACTGCATGCATCCAGACTCCAGGCATTGAATATCATCTGAATGCTGTGATTTTAATGCTGCTTCCAAAGACTAGTTATATTTGTCTCCGCATAGTTCTTTTGACCCTAATTATTAGACAGTCGCAACTTCTCGTTCAATGTCTTTTCATCCTTTTTTGCTCACTCTTCCTTTTCCTATTTTGAGCGCAACCTCTAGTCAAAAACCCTCCTCTTGTTCATCATTTCAATAGCTAGCCCAAGGAGCATCTGAAGGACCAGCGGCAAAGTCAGCTAGTTCTACCTCGTGTACTTGACAGCATTTTAATTGCAGCTACGACAGTTAAGTCAACCTCCGGAAAGGGGCGCCGGAAGCAATTCTGAGGGCGGCACTGTATGCCCAGAATGGAAAATTTTACGAAGATCCCTGAAACCCTGATGAATATGCTACAAGAATCTGTACTTCATGTAATTGAACCAAATCCGGTTTTAGGACAATGCAACAATAATTGTAGGGACGTGGAATTACTTTATGCGAGCATCAAAGATTCAACCTGTGAGTTAGCCTTCAATACAGACCAATTCTCATCCGAATGAAGAACAAACTCTCTTAACTTAGTGGAATTAGCATATATTGACAACACAACCCATGTAAAAACTGGTTGTCAGTTCAAGTTGTCATCTACTGTTTCAGCTATGACCCGATCTAGGAGAACAGAGAGGGTTCAAAATGGTAATATTGTGGTATGAATTCATTAAGATATTTGTTTTCTCGTCAATTTGCACCCAGTAGATGAAATCTGGACATATGTAAACAACATATATTCTGAATCCCTGATAAATCTGCTATGAGAATATTTACTTCATGCACTTGAAGAAAATCGGATTTTAAGGCAATGCAGCAAAAATTGCAGGGATGAAGAAGTATTTTATGCCAGTAATCAGAGTTTTGAAAACGTGAGTTTTCCCTCAATACAGATCATTTCTTAGCTGAGTGAAATACAAGCTCTTGTAAATTGGTAGAGTTCCTTCTATTTAAGATTCTGTTGTTAGACAAATGAGATTCTTCCGGTTTCATTGGTGCACCCTCTTGGCCTGACCTCGGCAAAGGAATGGCTTTATTTTGATCTCCCAATTCATTAAAAATCGATCTATGCAATCGAAAATGGCGCAAGATTTAACGTCAAAGTCCATGTACTTCATAATTTTTTCCTTTGCATGGTTTGACGGCAACATCCTAGGTTTTGAAATATTATATTCCGGTACTTCAAGCCCAAGGTTAGTGAGTTTCGTGCAATTCTTTCTTGAACAATTTCATTTCTTGAACAAAATGTTTTTATAATTTGATGCAATGACGATCAAATATAGGTAAAATTCTTGTAATAAACGATGATGCACAGCCTTTTCTTCACACATTGTTGTAGAGAATTATGTTTCATTCTATTTGAGATTCTGGTGTTAGACAAATGAGATTCTTCCCACCCCATTGGTACACTCTTTTGGCCTGAACTCAGCAACGGAATGGCTTTATATTGATCTTTTAATTCATTAAAAATTGATCAATACAATCGGAAATGGCGCTAGATTTAACTTCGAAGTCCTTGTATTTCACAAACGTTTAGTTTGCCTGTTTTGACGGCGAAATGGTAGGCTTTGAACTATTGTATTCCGGTACCTCAAGCCACAAGTTAGTGAGTTTCGTGCAATTCTGCCGAATGTTTTTGAAGCAGAGTTTTTGTAATAAAATTTTATACTTCTTCTGCTAAAGTAATTTCCGCAAAATATGGTTTGCCTGGCTCATTATGTATCAGATTAAAAGGTGATGCTACCTTTTCGACACCAGGTACAACATTCATCATTAAATCCAAACCTTTTCAGCACGTTTTTCTCCTTTACCCGTCGCCTCAATTGGCGCAATTAGTGTTCAGTAGGGTACTGTGACCAAAACATCTCTTCATTTAAATAGCAAAGGGAATTGTGTTTTTCAATGAATCGAACTTTAAAATGCCATAAAATGAGGTGTCATACAAATGAGGGTTCATACTAGAAAGACTGACCAAACTATGCTTAAATTACCACAGATTCCCTATCTGGCCCACTTGGGCGACTGCCGGTGACTACCACCGCAAGTGTGCCTGTGGTAGTTAAGGCACATTGGAAACATACTGCCTGCGATGGTCGCCAGTAGTAAGGGTACTTTGAAAACGCAGTGCCTGTGGCTACGGTGGTTCCGGGAAAAAGTAGACTCTTTTCCAACTTTTTTAAATGCTGAAGGCAGTCGCAAGTACATTGGAAACACTACCTGTGGCAGCAGGAAGCACTCCATTGTCTATCTTATGTCATGTGATGTTTATGATCCAATGAGGGTGCTCTCCTTCCCAGACACCAAGAGATGTGAGGCTTTGTTTTGAATTAGCACTTACATTTAAAATGTCAGTAGGTTGTGGATGCTTATCAGTATTGAAGAGAAAAGCAAAGATGATGCAAAAGAGGAAAAAAGGAGACACAAACTTTAGATGGGGACAATTCTTCAGCAGAAAGAACAATACGGGTAACATCACACGCTTTTCCGTGAAGTTCGACTGCACAACATACAATCTTTCTCCGGTGGGTTGTTGATCAATAGTTGGTTTTTGTGCTAAATTTTTAACAAATGGACTCAAAGCGAAATTTATGACTACTACTGACAGAACTGTATAAAAATACTTTTGCTTATTCTGTGATAACTCCCTTGAATTACAAAATGTTTTGAATGGTTGCAGCATTAAATTTTCAATATAAGACACAAGCATAAAATTGGTTTGCAAATCTTGAGCAAGGTAAAAATAGTAAGAAATATTATAAATAACTTAGCACTCAAAGGGGGGGGGTTGTCTGCGCTTTGCGAAACCTCCCATAAGCTTCAAAAGCATGTGCTGAAGCAGCTCGAGAAAAGGGCGCGGAGAAAGTTGTTGTGATTGACGTTGCAACGCTCCTTTGGTGTATTAATTCAGTATGTAATAGTTAAGTTTATGTATGACTTAGCAGAAGCTATGATAAACACGTTGCCATTTATGTTTCTATCTTTGAGAGACCAGCAATAGCTTTAACATAGGTGACAGAGGTAACGAAGATTTTTACGCAAAATGGCAGCATCGTCAACTCAGCCCGACAAATTCGACTCGGGAGATATCGTCACATGGTTTCATCAATTCGAGTGTTGTGCGATCTGAATAACATAATAAAGCTACGACGTAAGATCAGAACGATTAAGTTTATTTCGCTGTACAAACATTCACTTCTGCCATTACTTCTAGATCTTGTGCAAGGCACAGCCCTTCTATCTAACGCGTATTTCTCAATTATGAAACTGATAAGATCTACACAAGCATTTGGTACACAAGACATTCCTACAAATTTCAATGAGCCAAAATTTGCAAATTTCTGTCATTTTTCGATTTATTTGGATTTTGTTTCTACCTTATGGAAGTTAATCTGTGAACTGAAATTTTTTTGCTAAAGAAAAGTAAGACAGCAGCATTCAGCTTTTGCGTGAGAAACGCTTTGGTAGAGGAGCTTAGCTCAAGGCCTAGTTCTAAAAGTTCCTTATTTGTAGACCTCAAATCAGCAAATTGTAGCATAGGAAAGGAAAGATATCAAAGTCGATCTTTAAATACAGATACCGAAGGTGCTTTTATAACTTCAGATTCAAGGTTGTTCCAAAGATGAGCCCGACGATATGCAAATGGTTTCTGCCAATTCGCAGTTTTGAAAAGAGGTACTCGCAAGTCAGTCCCAGAATTTTTCAAATAGACAGTGTCTCAGGTAAAGTTTCTTGAAAAGATATTATAGGGCTATAATGGCACGAGATCATTTGAAGACTTTAAACCATGGTCACTGTCTTTCGGTTAATAATTTCAAAGATAGTTGGCCAGTTTAACTTTCCAATTAGGACATCAGCAGATGCATCAGAACTACTGTTTATCACTACTCTGGCAGCACGATTTTGTAACTTATACAGTAAAAGAAGCCTGATTTCCCCACAACTCACCCATACGGAACTACAGTAACAAAAATATGGCTCAAAGATACCTCTATAGATATGGCTAAGTGTTTCCTGGGGTAGCAGTTTCTTAGCACACTCTAAAAACCCTAAAGCATGAGATACCTTAAAATACACAATGCTAACATGCTCATTCCAAATAAGATGGTGATCAAGTTGAATTCACACATATTTAGCCTTTTCAACAATCTCAATTTATGAGTCATCAACAACAGAGGTAGGTGGCTCTACCTTTTTATCCATATGAAACTCTTTCCTCTGTTTCACTGTCACGTAAGAAAATTCTTAGTCTGAATCAGACGACATTATGATGATTATTATGATCATACTACGTGCGCAACATGATTGACAGATTTGTTGATCGAAGAACAACATGTCGATTCGAAGATCAGAGCGAATCAGAAAGCCTGTAATTAGACGCGTGGATGAGCAATCTTCCCGAATAACACAGAAAGAGGAACTGGAGAGACATATTCCTAAGGTATTAAAAGCAGACAAGGTTCTTTATGAACCCAATGTGTGTCGAAAACTGCTGTGGCAATCCAGTGTCATCACAATCCAATACTTCTATTTTCCAAGCGTAAAGGTATACTCGATTTTTCGCAACTACGTTTACAGAGTTGGTATCAAAGTGAATGCCAAATCCTGAAGAATCAAATAAGGATGCTGCTTTTTGAATTGAGCGAGAAGGCGAGCTTGGACTTCAGACTTTCTTGGCCAATGTTTGAATAACCTGCCAGGTCGAATCTGCACTCTTTTAGCTTTCTAAAAACAGATCAATCGCCCTGAAAAATGCTTAATTTCATGACAATGCCTTATTCTTATTTGGAACATCACTTATCAGTTGTTGTGTAAATAGCTTTAGTTCTAACTACTTCGAACACAACTCACATTTTCATAACCTCTAAAGCAATGGAGTAGAGCTAAACTTTTAACTCGGGGGACTCAGTGGTGATTTATTAAAGTGTTAACAATGGCCCATAGTTTGGGTGTGACCTAGCTGCAACCACGCCCATACTTTGAAGGACACAGAAATGATACTTTAGTTTAGTACTAATAAAGGATAATAAACAATTGAAATGTCTCAATTACAATATGGCAGTGAGTAATTAATCATAGCAATACAAAACACTTTAGATGCTAGGTAAATACACTTTGAAAAGCAAGACCAATGCAAGAATTTTTAGGGGGGCTGAGCTCCTCAAAAATAGACAGTAATTTTAACAAGGAGGCTCTGCCCTGAGCCCCCCTTGAAATCACCCCTGGGGGGACTGAGTCAGAAATGGAATGCCAATTGTATTGCTAGCGAGATGTGAAATATTACTACTGATACTTTTAATGTAAATTGAGCGTATCAAGCCAGAAATCAAACAGCTACCTGTGTTATGAGCAATAAGATAGAACTTTCTTTTGTAAAAGTCTATTCAATTACCCTGCTGTGTACTTTTCTCAATGGCTTTTTGTGATAATCACTGGGCCTTCAGCCCTAAAAAGCATGCATGAAAGATATAGGGGGTTTGCAATAAATTAAACAAGTTTTAATGAATTCAGAGAAAGATTGTAGGGGCTGCCTGTTAACTGCGTTCAACCTCTACCAGAGCTCCATTAGAACGGCCTAAGCACTCTCCATGACTGATTTTCAGATTGAATTTCGCTCAAACATCGCGAAGATCATAGGAGTTCAATGGAGTTTTGTACTTTGACAGGATTTTGACCATGTTCAACAAAATGGTTGACTGCGAATAAATGGCTGACTGGGTTCAAATTTTCCTCTCTTACGGAATTCAGATCTTCAAAAGAGACTTAACTTGATATAGCATTGTGCATAAGTGAGAGATATTCTGCTGACTAACTGTGTATTGGGTTAGATTAAGAATAGAAGTCTATAGCTATAAGAGTCTGAGAATATTGGTAAGGAGTAACTCCATGCTTGAAATAAAATTGCAAAAAACTTTGTAGGGATTTTGGAATAATGATACTCATAATCATTTGGAATGCAACTTTTAAAAAATTCACTGGGTCTTTAAACCTGGCCAACCCAGTCTAGATCCACCCATGAATATGAGTAACTTTTTAGTGCTTCTGAAATTCAACATCTTATATCTTAAAGCAGAGAAGATTCTTCAAGACCTATTGACAGGACGCCATCTTTAAGTGGCTACCGGGGGTCATTTGTATCATATCATTCAACAGAAAAGGAAAAATTTTTTATATGCGTACAACCAGCTCATTAACTTTTTCTATTTAACAAAATAGATAAAACCTTAGTGCCATTCTGCCTTCAATCCCTATCATAGGAAGGGAACGCTTGATAAAAGATTTATTATATGAAATAGAATTCCATTTCAAAATATGCCTATTATGTTGAAAACTGGCGTTACAGAAGTCTATTGCAACGAGTTGGTTCATTCCCTTACAACTTCATAGAAGTGGCACTAAATAAAAGAAAAAATCAAATAAGAGATCCCCCGAGATTCATTCGTTTTGGAAGAATGCTAGATGTATCGAGCAGACCAGGATGACCCATTTCACCCCGACATCTTAGACAATGCAAAAATTTAACTTGCTGTGCTTTAAAGTACAAATACTCATAATCCTCTGCGAATAGCTTTATTCATCTTCAGTTTCAACCATTTGTCAAAGAGAAATCATATTTCATCATAGTTTCAGGTAAGTTCAAATTATGAACGAAATTAATTATGATCAACAGAAAGTAATCAAGTCGAAGCCTATAGGAGTTAGGAACAAATAAAGACAGCAGTGACCAATACTTTCCGATGATTCATATTACTCCGGTCTACCATAGTACTATTTTAGAAGTAAAAGCATTTATTCCAACTACCTCATATTCTCATCCCGACAACTTTGCTAGCATTGGAAGGCTTTCTGCTTTTCCCAACCCCCGTCTACTAAGCACGTAAGAAGTGTCCTTGGAATAGTACCACATACTTTCTGATGCAACAAGTATGTATGCACACAAGGTAATCTTATTGTCTTACCTTTTCGTGTTATTCTTCTTTGTGTTGATATAGCACTCATAAAATGATGAGAGCATTTGAAAGCATCTTCATGTGTTTATTTTCATCGCATGGCAATGCTGATGCTGTTGGAACATATTACGAAGAGATTTCAGGTAACGATAGTAATACATACATTGAAGGTTCAATGCAATGGACACCAATCATACACAAGTCATTCCATAAGTGCTCAATCTCAAGATATTGTAACTACGTAATCAAGAATCTGACACATGGAACTTTCTCTCTGTGCAACAGTTCTACTGACTTTCCTCGCAACAGGACTGGGATTCGCATCTGGAAGAAAAGTTATCATGGTAAGGCAAATGCCATTGGCTAAATTGTCTTAATTGCTTAAACTGTATATTTGAGTTGTTTCCAAGACTGTAACAACTAGATGCTCACTATTTCCTATTGCTATTGCTCACTATTCCAAAGACTGTACACAACATTGTTGGAGGAAAATTTGGAGGAAATGAATGAAAATCATTGAGAAAACATGTTTTATGCGTCTTTTTTCACTGATTCTAGTAGTTTAGTCAATGTTTCCCCATGAGAATAGTGTTAGTTTACGTTTCTACACTACATGCAGCTTTAAAACTCTTTATAAGCTGCAAAAGTGACAATAGTATGCAAACAGATATAATCATTGGAAATACGTGTATTCTATGGCCAAACCATGTTCTAGACGTGTTTCTACGCTGAATTTAGCATTATAAACATTGATTCGTTATGAGACATATGTCCGTTCTTGCTTTTCAGTGTTTGCATACTTGGGCCCATTAGGCCGGTTACACTGAACAAGACTGCACACAACATTGGTGAAGGAAAATTTCGAGGAAATGAGTGAAAATCATAGAGAAAACATGTTTTATGCGTACTTTTGCACTGATTCTAGTAGTATGCTTGTTACTCGTAAAAACACGCTTCTTGAACGAATTCTCGCAACATCAATGATGATTACGAAGAGGATTCCTTGGATGATGATTCCTTTGATAGCCAATCAAGACTTGACACCTATGCTACTTGCACCATACTGGTTTTGACCTACTTACGGCCACGGCAGAAATACCAAGCGATCACAGAACTACTGCCCCATGGCTTCCAAGATGAAGGCTCAGGAAGCCGTTCACAGTACATACATTTGAATAAGATGGATGTTTTATTCGATGTATATTCTGTTCTAAATACGCAAAAAATTACTTTAAGAAGCAAACTGCATGAAATCCAATCTAATGAGACCAGAATATGATTTCCAAGCGCATATCTTTACGTGAATGGCCTGAATGAATTCAATTCCGCATTGAAGTTTGTAACGTCAAAGAGGCTTTCCACCCGCCCTGGACGTAGGAAAGTCCTTGGAAGATATTTATATTGATTTACGAAGTAACAACTTGCTAGACTAAGTAAGAATTCACTGCATTGATGTATCAGGTACTCGTCATCTAGGCTATTCAGCGCACTTCAGATGTGTTTTCCCAATATTTTAATGTTGCAAAATGCATACCGTGTAATGATGATGATGGTATGATGGGAAAATTGTTCAGTTTTGTCTCCAAACGTTCCAAAATTCAAATTTTATCAGTTAACACTCGCGTTTTGTTGGTCTGTTGGTTGGTAAAGCGTCAAAAGCGAAAAGGGCAGAAGAATTCAGAATTTCCCCAAGCCACGTCCTTTCGGATATTTTGCGACAGTGAAATTCATCTCTGGATCCCCCTCTGCTTACACAAACATCCACAATCAAAATCTTCCTGCAATATCTGGTACCGGGTGGTGACAACTCCCAGGAAAAGGATTCAGTCTCCACGTCAATACAACGTGCTACGATTGTCGGCAAAACCCTCTCTCTTGCAATATATTGATCGGTTGCACATAAGAAACATTGGAAAAACACCATTGAAATGTCCGTCTCCAAAAGATGGCTCATCTGCAATAATCTATGACTTCTGCCTGCTTACTACATTTACATAAGCTAAAAGTGGGCTAGTATATTTATGAATAATGAGCCAATTACATCTTGAATAGTGCCATGCAGGTAAACGTATTCCTTCTTCTAGATCTATTTATTGTAGTAGGATAAAAGCTTGTTTTGGTTCTGTGTTTCTGACACTTCAATTTCTGCTATTCAATTCCTCAAGGTCCATTCCATGATTGTCAAGAGGCGTACAACAAAGGATACAAAACAACTAGCGTATTACCAATCTATATTCCTGATATGGATATGTTCAATATCAGATGTGATATGGTTACTGATGGTGGTGGATGGATTGTATTTCAACGGCGTGTTGATGCATCCATTGACTTCTACCGTGGATGGGAAGAATACAAGAATGGAATTGGAGATTTGAATGGCAACTTTTGGCTTGGATTAGAAAATTTTCACAAAATTGCATCACCAGGGAAAGGAGCAATGCTTTGTGTGGATCTAAAGCATTTCAGAGCTCCATCTACGATTAGACATGCTGAATACACTAAATTTGAGATCCTAAGTGAATCTGAAGGGTACAAACTACAAGTCGATGGCTACTCTGGTAATGCTGGGGATTCCTTTGGCTACCACAATGGGTGCTAGTTTTCTACTAAGGATCATGATCAAGTCTCCTATAGCGGCAATTGTGCAAATATTCGTAAAAGAGGATGGTGGTATAACGCTTGTTTAAAGTAATGTCTAAATGCACTTTCTACAATCAACGACGAAGAAGTATTCTCATATATTAGCTGGAAATCACTGCACCAAAATTTGCATGGAGGTGTAATATTCTCAGAGATGAAAATAAACTATTCTAGCCAATGAACTCTTCATTAAACAATCTTCTGCCTCGGAAATTGTAAAAGCTGAGGTTCTGCAAAGCTCAGTCTTGGGTCCTTTACTTTTTGTAATCTATATAATTGACCTGGCACAGAATCTGAGATGTAAGGTAAAATTTACAACTTACTATTTTCAATCTCAAAGTGGAAATGAAGCCATTGAGGTAATTTATACCAAATAATCTATGAAAGCTGCACTGAAAAAAACTTAGACACGTGGTAAGAAATGCACAATATCATTCGTGAGTTGTTTCTAACAAGGGTCCTATAGGGCCAATCTGTGGGGGAATTATTGGCAGTGTACATCAATGCTATTGTGCATCAATGATTTTGAAAATCAATTGGAATGCATAAATCAAGATATTTATGCCGATAATGCAGGAGTGAATACCGCATCAGAAAACTTGAATGAGTTGCTGACAGCAATGAAGGAAGACCTGGAAAGCATGTCAAATTCATCATTTCCGATGCCCAGGGGTTTTATTTCCACTGCCTAGACTTCATTTCCGAGTTCCGTGATTTCAAGAGCGATCAATGGGCATGTGGGAAAACAAGAAGGAACGAGAAAACAGCCCTGTTGTTGAGTTTTAGACTAATAAAGTGCTTACTGCACTTTAATTTAATGAAATAAAGTCTTGGTGTTAGAAAATCTGACTGAGTTCTAGGTAGCAAGAAACTCAGTATAGGTCAGCCACTAGAAATTTTAGAAATCGATCTATAAACAATTCAAAATTAATGAAAGCCATTGTTTAACCTGAATAGGTTTTTAAATGGTGACAGTCAATGAAGCTGGTGTTTGGATTTAAATCTGCTCAATCGGTATTATGCCAGTGCTACAAACAGCAACTTCGAATAACAGGATGCGGCAAGGGAGTTGTGTAATAACAAGCCAACCTTGGATGAAGTATACAAGCCAAGTATTAATGCAGTATTCCTGTTAACATTGGTTAATCCTTGAATTAGCCACCATGTTCTGCAATCATAACACAGGTCAACACAAAAAGCTACCAGGGATGTTATATCTTGCTTATGCAAAGCTAATACTTAAAGTCCAAACATGAATCCAGTGTTTTCGTAATAGCTAAGAATTTTCATTACATGCAGCCTTATTTTCAGACTCATTCATGTGGAAAATGTTTATATTTTAAATACATATACGACAAAATTCTACTATTACGGACTTTTAGGGGTAGAAGTTTCCTAAAAACAGATAATACAACTACTTTTAGAGGAGATTTATATATAAATATTTTGAGATGCAGGGGCGGATCCAGAAGGGGTGAAGGGGGCTCGAGCCCCGTTCAGATTTTCAGGATTGAGGATATAGAGCTCTTATTCTGGATCAGAACTTTGCACTTACGTAATCTATAGCATATCCTGCATGTATTAAAACTCTCCGGGACCGACAATGGTGCTGACCAGTTGAGAAAAAGAAAGTAGATAGCTTTCTGAATGCACTTTGCCGGCTGCGCAATTCACCAAAAGAAATTCCATGTTCCCAGTATTGTGTTAGAATTTTGATTACAAATCAAAGGACATTCCAACCCCTGTGGCCTGTAGAATATTCAACAGCACACGTGCTCAATGCTCCTTTGACGAATTTATGTGCTCCATGTCACTGGAATACTTATCATTAGCAAATTAAAATTTTGTATTCATAATCACAAAACAAAGGATATCCCGAGCCCCAAAGCTTATAGAATAAAGTAGCAGATTACCGTGCAATTTACGGACGAGAGAGGACTCGGAATATCTTCTATTTTGTGATTGTAATTATAGAATTTTAATATGATAATGATGAGCATTCCAGTGACATGGAGCCAGTAAGTTCTGCAAAGGAGCTTTGAGCACCCGTGGATTAGAATATTCTACAGGCGACGGAGGCTCAGGAAATCTTCTGTTTTGCAATCGTACTCCTGAAAAGTGATTGGCACACGAACTTTATTCCGGTGAACTGTAGCCAACAAAATGTACATGACAATAAGTATTGTAGGAGGTAGTAGCACAATTTTTGAGACGCTTCACGGAGTTTACCAAGTTACTCTTGGAACTTTTGCGGTTTGCCTTTGCTTTGCTTTATCTGGAAGGTACAAAGCAAAACCGTCATAAACAGCTTGAAGTGGCCAAAAATATACTCCTTGAAAAAGTTTAAGAGCATCCTGCAACAAGGAAAACTGAGCGAATCTAGCAAGCTCTCTTTGAAAGATATCTTGGCTATGGTGATATTACTTGAAATGCTCTTTATCAAACAATTGTTAGAAAACATGAAATTTGATACAAATAAATATTTCAAAAAATCCTTGTCAGAAAGCTAGCGACGTCGAAAACTTTTGCACCTACCGACATTATTGTATGTGTGAACTTCACTTAAAAGTACTCACCAATCAGGAATAGATATTCCCCCGACAAATTTTTTTACAAAGTTATGTGCCAGGGCCTTCTTATTGCACTCCCACATGCTTAGTAATTTTGAACCGAGATGGGGATTGTCCAGCCGTGAAACAGTGCTTGCATGCTGGATGTGTGCTTGAAAAGAGAGAAATTGTCCCCAGAAGCACCGAAAACGTACCGATGATTGACATAGAGAGAGGATAATGGAAAAACTTTTTTTATGTTGGAAATATGCATTACTGGGAAATTTTACTTGGCCCTCCGTTGATTTCAATCCCCCGGCTATTTAGTTTCATACTTTTTCCAACACCACTCCCTTCTATTCCGATATGGAAAGTAGATGCTATCTGCATAAGTAGTTCTTGATTTGAAATACTTGGATTTCCGGGGGAGGGGTACCTTTTGCAAAACAAGTCGAAGTTTTACAGTAACAAAGAGATATAAACAACAATTAACAAAGCAAAGGATACAACAATATGACAAATTGAAGCAAATACATGTAATTACAAACGTTCCAATTTCATCAATGTTCAATGGCTGCAAACGGCACATGGTAAACCTGTGAACGGTGACGACAAATAATATGACAAACGGCAAAGACGATCAACAATACTTCCAATCTCACGATTCCAAAGGCTTCAACGAACGGCGACTTTTAACGACTTCAGCTTCTGATTCTCTTTTCCACGTCTCCCAGTAACGACTTCACATAACGACTGACTTAATTGCAGGAACAGCACCGCACATGGACAACACACCTATATTACGCTAATAATAGATTTACCTTTAAACAAACAGATGATAACAGCAACTATGGAGAATGCAGTGTGACAAAACAGTATGCATGTGAATGATTACTACAAAACGGAACCGACGGGAACAGAAACGAGACGTAACACACCATTACATAATTAACAAAAAAAACAAAACTAGTACTCTAACAATTCTAACAGTTCTTCCACACTGGCTTCGTACGATCATATAATGGCTTCGTGGATTTCCTAGCGTTACTCTAACACAACTAGTACTCTATCACTTCATACGGACAATGCTGGACAAAAGGAAGAGAGGGGTCTAATGTCTATGTTTTGACGGATGTCCTTTGTGAATGGCCCTTTTATGTAAATAGAACTTATAAATTGGTTTTCACATAGTAAGCATATCTATCTGGGCAAAATGGAATAATGTAAGCCGTTAGCCAATAATATTAGATTGCCTACATATATTACTCGACTAGATTTTACACTTCCTATCATATTACAATATTTTTATCACTGCATAGCCTTATATGAATTATAATCTTCTATACCTTATGGATCACATGAACATGATGCTATAGGAATGATGATTTTCTCTCATTTGTGTTCTTTTCTGTGACTGCCCCTCGTTGGTTTGTTGATGTTAATTGCCATGTATTCTTAAATAACACGAAGAAGCGAACTCTTTTTTTCTACGCAAGACTGGGTTTTATATTGAAAAGAAGAGTTCGTTTCTTAATCAGGACTCTTCTTCAAGTAAACAATGGCGGATGGATCTTAATTGGCCACTCTTGGGGCATATTAGACGCATCCTATTACGTGTAGCTGCATCTGGCTATATATTTCTGGTAACCTTTCGGTCACTATCCCAAGTTGCATACTCAGATAAGTATCGGATTAAAAAAGCTTTAAATATGTCAAAAGAATGTTGCCGCTTTTTCGTGCTGTAGTAATGTTCTTATTGAGCTTTGCGCATCATCTCTTACTGCAATTCACTGTGTTATTGGTGAGTCAACTATGTCAAGTGCTTGTTCAAAATGGATGTTTACACTCTGTAAACTACGGCTTAAGGGCCCTGTAATTGAAAATATGTCTCTGAATAAGTATGCCATTGCAATGAATTGCTTTGTTTGGAAAGAATCGAATAAACCCGAAGCCATATTCCTTTGGTCAAAAGTTTCACACCTCGATACGAGAAAGACTTTCGTCCATTGGCTGATGTTTACCTTGGAATCTTCAAATCAGTTGTGGTATTTCGAAGAACATAAGAACTGCAACTAGAGTTTCTTATAAAAAGATTGAGCAGGTACAGTGGAGCAAGCCCATTGATAGATTTCTAGACCATTACTTTTGATTCTTCATCTATGAGCTAACGAATACGATCTGGAAAAATCCAGATGTGTTCAATGAAAGTCTAGGTTATACTGATGTAATAATTCATAAAATGGATTAGGTGATACGGCCCCCATACGCCAATACCAGCGGCAATTCCTATATGCCTGTATTGGTGAAACTGGTAAACTGATCTATGAGATGTTGGAAAAAGGATGATTCAATAAAGCAATTCCCAAATGGCATCTCCCATTGTACTTTTCAAATAAAATGACAACGAATTTCGCTTTTGTGTTGATTATCGTAAATTAAGTGCTGGGATAAAGAGGGATGCTCACCCCTTGCCATGGATTGACAATCTTCTAGACTCTGTCCAAGGATCCACTATGTTTAGTACCCTACGTCTTTGATCTGGTTATTGGCAGATAGGTATGTGATCTGAAGATCGACAAACTGCCTTCATCACCCCCGAGGGATTATGGGAGTTTCTTAGAATGCCTTTTGACGACTCAAATGGCTGTGCAACCTTTCGTACACCGATTCAATTCGTCTTATCAGGGCTTAAATATGTTACCAGTCTATGTTATTTTGATGATTTAACCATTCCATCAATAAATTTAGAACAGCTATGCAATAGACTAAAATTAGCTTTGAGCCGGTGCCGACAATATAACCTCTGTGCTAAGGCATCTAAATGCTGTTTTGGGGGCTGATAAAGTTACATATTTAGGCAATGTTGTTTCAGCTGCAGATATTCCAATAGACACAAAGAAAATTAAAACTGTCTCCTCACTCGAACAGCCAGTGTATGTGGAACAGGGTCGGTCCTATTTAGAGCAAGCTGGATACTATCGCAATTTTATCCCTAACTTTGCGACCTCATCTGCGCCTTTTGTGCAATCGACCAAAAAGAGTCAAAATTATTGTGGACCTCTTCACAGGGGCATACTTTACTTCAACTCAAGTCCATACTTTGAAGTACCCCCATTCTCACATATCAGCAGTGTAACTCCTATAGTTGGCTGGGTCTGTCTTTACTCAGGTAGATGAGAATGGCTGTGAAAGCTTGATCTCTTAAACTAGTCAATCCCATTCCAACCGTGAGAAAGCTTACATCACCACAGAAAAAGAAGCCTTGGCGATAGTTTTGCTGATTCTCTTTGTTGTGTGTACCCATTGTGGAGGGAATTAACACTTTTCACTGATCATAGAGCATTACAATGGCTGCGGCTGGTAGAGCCAAAAGGATGGCTGGCCAGGTGAATCCTGCCACTTCAAGAACTTTTTTTTTGTCATCAAACACCAGACAGGCACTGTCAATGAAAATGCTGTTGCACTTTCTCGGCTATCAAAACAACCCCGCGATTCCTTTAGTACCTCTGCTTCTCAGCATTCACCCATCCCTATTTCACCAATCTCTGCCTCAATATGCCCTTGTAATTCCCGAATACCTGGTGCAGTCAGTTTGCAAGGGCTCTACTGTAGTCCATTTTCAGGTGACTTAGGGATAAAGCATACCCTATAGATATTTACTGTCCTGGGCATTGAACTTCAACTGCACCCTGGGGTTCTCTTGAGCAAGGGTAGCGCCCTATAGCTCCCCATGCCAGGGTTGCGGTGAAGCTGTTGGCAGCAGGACAGTGGATTTTCATGAGAGGCTGAAATGATATATTCATATAAATGACTTTCATGATAGTATGTTTGGCGTGAGTACAATCCAATTGCAAAATCGGTAGAGATAACTTGCCTAGTTAGCAGGCACTGCGAAAAAAAAAGAATGTAGGAGGCTCTACTTTGGTATCATTTGCTTTTCCTCCTGACTGCTCTCCATGATATGACGGACATAAATAAAATGCCATATCATATCAGTCGTCACGTGGGTTATCAAGGGTCGCGTTGTCCAGTGGGTAACCCGGCTGGCAATGTCAAATATACTACTGGAAAGCAACTGAGAACAAGATATAGTATTGGTGCATGGAATGTAAGAAAGATGAAGGAAACTAGAAAACTGCACACTATTTTTGATGAAATGGATAGAATTAGACTAGAAATACTAGGAATTTCCTAGAGAAATTGGACTAACAGAGGTAGTTTTAGAACTCATGAAAACAAGACTGTAATCTACTCAGGAAAGGATGAAGGACATCGATATAGCAATGGGGTTGCAGACATTTTATCAAAGGAATCAGCGAAGTCATTCATTGGGTATAGTCCTATATCCGATAGAATACTTAAAGTCAGGATACGAGCTTAACCATACAACATCAGTTTAACTCTATGCTAACACCGACTATGACAGCTAGTGATGAAGAAGTGGTATACTTCTATAGTATGCTGCAAGAATCCATTGATAATACTCAAAAACCGAGATATTTCAATCATGATGGGAGACTTCAATGCAAAAATAGGAAAGCTAAGCAGCAATTCTGATATCTGTGGTATATATGATCTAGGAGACCAGAACGAGAGAGGTGCAAATCTTTTAGAGTTTTGTAGCGTTTATAATCTAGCTGTTGTAAACACGCTTTTTAAAAACGACCCGAGCCATCTCTACACCCGGGTATCATCTGAAAGAAAACGTGCAATCAAATTGAATACATTATGATCAATAAGAAATGGAAAGGCAGTGCACAAAACGCGAAAACAAGACCAGGGTCTGATTGTAATAGTGATCACCAGCTGCTTGTAATTGACCTAAAGTTTAGACTAAAAAAGTTAATGAAACCACAAACAGTGCTAAGATTTGAAAATAGGACTATAAGTGATGAGAATAAAGTTGAGATTTGTAATCGTTTTGAATCTTTCCATCAATGTGATGATGAAAACCACCAAATTAGCTATGGAAAGAGGCTAAGAACATTATGCTTAGCGCTGCAAAGGGACATATTCCCAGGAGAAGAGAAAAAGAACTATCAATGGATGTCGAATGAAACCATTAGTGAAGTAGAAAAACGGAGACAACTCAAAGCTAAAGGTTTGAGTGATAGCGGCAAAGTCATAGAGTACAATAAGCAAAATGCATTAGTCCAACGAATGATGAGAGAAGACAAAGAAAAAATACATTAATGAGCAATGTAAGCGCATTGAAGATAATTCCATTACAAATTCAATTAAAGACCTTTATCAATGTGTTAGAAATTTAACAACTAAATTCAAACCAACGATTGCTACAATTAAAGATTCTTGGTGAAGCGGAAGAAGTGAAGGATAGATGGGCTCATTATAGCACAGATCTCTATAGGAAAGCTCCAAATATTGTTGTCCCACAACACACATTAGTAGTGAACGATAAAAGGGAATAACTACTATTATACTCTGAAGTGGCTAAAGCAATTAACGAACTGAAAGCTAATAAAAGTTCAGGTTTTGATGATATTAAAGTATAGTTAGTAAAATGTGGAGACAAAAATGTTCTCAATTACTTTCTCAAACTTTGTACGTTGATTTGGGTAAAGACAAAATGGCGAGACGACTGGAATGAATCTGTATTTATACCAATTCCCAAGAAAGTCGACACTTAAACAGTGCTGTAACAACAGAAAAATCACACTCATAATCCATTACAGCAAAATTCTGCTGAAAATTATTGCTGATAGAATGCAATCTAAATTAAAAGAGGAATTTAGCGAAGAGCAAAGCGGGATTTGGATCTGGCATGGGCACTCGGGATCAGATTCTAAATCTAAAGATAGTAATAGAAAAGGACAGAGAATGTGGTAATAATATATATTTATGCTTTATAGACTACAGAAAAGCTTTTGATATGGTGTCACACGAATTACTCTGGAAAGTAATGCTTGAAATGGGATTCTCTATTCACATAGTTGATATAATCAAGAGCCTGTATACTGACCAAAGTGCATCTATAAGAACAACACACGGATTGACTCTAGACTTTAGGATTGAACAAGGTGTGTGACAAGGATGTATCTTATCCCCAAATTTATTTAAGATATGCTCTGAAGTAATTATCAGAAATGCCCTGGTGGGTTTTGAAGGTACAGTAAAGATAGGCGGACGGAGCGCAGCAAATTTGAGATGTGCAGATGACATTGTGATAGTAGGTGATAGTATGGAAGAGTTACAGGATATAGTAAGTAGGATCCATGAAGCTAGTAGCCAAGAGGGTCTATACCTCAATACACGTACAACTAAGGTTATGAAGCCCCTGTGCGAAATAAACGAGACAACATACTTGTTAACGGGCAAGATATAGAAAACGTGAAATACCTTGTTTATTTTGGAGCAATGATTACCAAAAATTATGAAGATTCTAAAGAAATCAAGAGACGTATTACTATCGCAAGAAGAGCAATGATTTCACTAGTCAATGTTTGGAATGACAGGACAATTTCAACTATCACGAAGAAAAGACTTTTAGAATACTTGGTCTTTAATATTGATACTTATGAATCGGAATGTTGGGTTCTAAAAAAAACTGACAAAAAGAAAATTAACTCCTTTGAGCTATGGTGAAATCGACGCTTATTACGAACAAAGTAGACTTATAAAAAGACCAATGAATATGTTTTAAGTAAAATTTGAACTAGTGAAAGACTGCTTACTACCATTGTTAAATAAAAAATGGCTTTTGTAGGACACTTATTCAGAAAAGGTGACATTTGTATAGACTTATAAATTGGGACCGAGGATGGAAAAAGAGGAAAAGGTAGACTAAAAACCAGGTATAGTGATAACATTCGAGAATTTGGTGGGAATCGGAGGTTTGCTGATTTATGTAGATTAGCACAGAATAGAGAAGCATGGAGAGCCACGGCTGTTCAGCTATATGAACTTCCCGTCTATTGATGATGATGATGGATACTTAAAGAGTGACATTTTCGGCCACACATGAACAATGAACTACATCATTTTGTCCGATACTGTCAGGTTTGTGCTCAAGCCAAGTTGGACCCAAATTATCCAAAGACCCCCTGCAGACTATCAATGTTATTGAGCCGTTTGTTTTTTGAGCCACAGATTATTCAGTAGGTCCCTTCTACAACTAACAAGAGGGCGTTGACTTATTTTATAGAGGGTGTGGTCAACAATTCTCAATTCTGCCCTCCCCCCTACATTTTTATTGTCCTGGGCACTCCACTTTAAGTCGCTTATCCAAACTGGTCCATTATCATTTCATTTCATTCTTTGCGTACCGTAACCCCATTAGCTAATACTGTTCTTCAGGGATCTGTGACAAACTTTGCAATTTAAAATACAATATAAATATACAATAAAAGTAAATACCCTATATTACAAACCAAAATAACAGAAAAATATCATAGGTACAGAAACATGTCAAAGTTGATTTGTAAATAAAGATACCGAAGGTGCTTTAATAACTTCAGAGTCAAGGTTGTTTCAAAGATGAGCCCGGCAATGTGCAAATGATTTCTGCCAATTAGCAGTTTTCAACAGGGGCACCCGCAAGTCAATCTCAGAATTTCTCAAATAGACAGTGCCTCGGGTAAAGCGTTTGAAAAGATATTGTAGAGAGATATATTGGCATGAGACCATTTAAGGACTTGTAAACCTTTGTCGCTGTCTCTAGTTTAATAACTTCGTAGATAGTTGGCCAGTCTAGCTTTTCAATTAGTACTACAGCAGGTGCATCATAGCAACTGTAACTTCTACAATGTAAGAAGCCTGATTTCCCCACAACTCACCCATACGGAACTACAGTAACGAAAATATGGCTCAACAATACCTCTACAGATAAGGCCAAGTGTTTCCTGGGGTAGTAGTGTCTTAGCACACTCTAAAATCCCTAAAGCATGAGATACCTTAAAACACACAAATCTAACATGCTCATTCCAAATAAGATGCCAATCAAGTTGAATTCACACATATTTAGCCTTTTCAACAATCTCAATTTGTGAGTCATCAATAACAGAAGTAGGTGGCTGTACCTTTTTATCCATATGAAACTCTTTCCTCTGTTTCACTGTCACGTAAGAAAATTCTTAGTCTGAATCAGACGACATTATGATGATTATTATGATCATACTACGTGCGCAGCATGATTGCAAGATTTGTTGATCGAAGAACAACATGTCGATTCGAAGATCAGAGCGAATCAGAAAGCCCGTAACCAGACTCGTGGATGAGCAATCTTCCCGAATAACACAGAAAGAGGAACTGGAGAGACATATTCCTAAGGTATTAAAAACAGACAAGATGCTTTATGAACCTGAACTCAAACAAATTTGTGTCGGAAACTGCTGTCGCAATCCAATGTCATCACAATCCAATACTCCTATTTCCCAAGCGTAAAAGTACACTCGATTTTTCGCAGCTAGGTTTACAGAGTTGGTATCAGAGTGAATGCCAAAGCCTGAAGAATCAAATTAGCAAGCTGCTTTTTTGTATTGAACGAGAAGGCGAGTTTAGACTTGAGACTTTCTTGACCCATGTTATACCATGCATATGCTTTCAAGTCAGTTCCTTAAGGAAGAGCAGAGTTTGGAAAACACCAAAAGTATGGAGATCTTTCAACAATCATACCATAAAAGAATATCTCATTCAAATCTCTAGAAATTTCTCTGTTCAATGAAAGTGCTGCTTTTGGGATTCACTATCAAAATTTCAGGGCTGTTGAGACTAGAATTCCTTGGCTACTTCGCCATTTGATGTGAAGCCATTGCTATTGATATCTGCAACTTTTGTCTTGACTTGTAGCTATGCGAAATTTGATAGTAGTAAGTTTCACATGAGAGATCTTCTTAAGGTTTGGCCGAGATCCTACCACCATTGCTCGAGTCTTGATCAATTTTGGAGCAAGCCTTAACGCCATTCTTCAGATTGCACAATTCCCTATTAAGGTCTTCATTGAGATCTATGGTGTTTTCGGTAGATGGTGACTTGGCTGCTTTGAAAAGTAGATGGGAGATCATTACTGTAAATCAAAAACAGTAAAGGTCCAAAGAAAGAGCCCTATAGAACTCCAAAATTTACATCATTAAATCCCGAGGACACACTATTTACTCTGAAAAACTGCATTCTGTTACATCAATAGGATGAGAACCATGCATTTTCAGAATCTACATTATTTAATACAAGGTATCCAGTTCTATAATGGATGTATGGAATACCACATTCCTAAACATCAAAGACCCAGTGAAAGCACATTTTTTGACATCGAGCAAACATAGGAGTGGCTGCATAAAAATGCACAAAGTGCACAGATTTCTATTCAGCACTAAGGCACTAAGATGTCCTAAACATCAATGTTCTGGAGATTTTAGTACTGCATGTCGTGTCTACATTACAAGCTAAGATGAAACAGGGAAAGATAGAAACCGGAGAGAATTGCTTCATTCGACAATTTTGTTAACTTATGCGGTGTTGCCCTTAACCCCGTTGCCATTACACAAAGTATAAGAACACAAATGAACACAAATAATTAATTAAATTAATGGATCGATCACCAACTATGCAACTCTTCCATCATGGAAGGGGCACCTCAAATTAAATAAACAACATTTCAAATTCAGCCACAAACGAAAACAAAGCCCTTTCATCCATACCGTAGTGCAGCTGTTCAGAACCTGCCAGGCCAAACATGCATTCTCTTAGATTTTGAACACCCGCTTAGCAAGCTGTTGTCAACTTTTTTTCAATATTCAATTAATATTTTAACACGGACATCCTTTCAGTAAGATTCAAAAAGAAAGAAAAAAAAGGAATATGTAGTTGCAGTAACCGAGAAAAAGGAAGATAATTAGAATCTAAATGTCATTTTGAAAAGAGCGAGTGACTCTTTTTCTCGGATGCTGCTAGGAATATCATTCCAGTTATTGACACCCGAGAAGTTAAAACTTCTGTTTGCAATATTTTAGCCTAATTCTGGAAATATGCAAATTTCTGTGAGTTCTCGTTCCATACTCAGAAATTATGGATCTTTCAACAAATTTATGACGAAGATTGTCAGGACACAGACCATGTAGACTTTTACAAGTCATGCCTGTTGTTTAATGCTTCATAGCTATGACATTGACAGTTAAACGTTTTAGAAGAGCTTTCCTTGCATTCAAAACAGCTTTTCTAGATTGAGCTATAACTGAAAGCCTGTGGCTGTGTTTACAGCAATTTGCTCTAGTACTACTTTGTCTAGAATGAACCAACTGTGCAGACCTAAGCACTGATTTCCAACGGTTTAACACATTGGCTTCCAAAGGAGGGGTCGGGACTCCAAGTGGTATCGGAATGGTGATTATGTGGGGTCTCAAAGAAAGCATGAGGTCAGTGGGGTCACTCAGACATCCCCCAAGGAATGGGCATACAAAAACATCAAATATAGGAGTACGTGACATGTTGAAATTTATTGTATACCACATGTATAGATTATGGAACTAATAGTAGGGGTAAAAATGAGTCCAAATGAAGCTTACTATTCCTCATATTACTTTATAAGAAACGTGCGATTTTTAGAGTCAAATTTAAAGAGTGTTTTGATAATTTTGCTAGCTTTTAATAGCATTGAAACATATAGCCATGCCACACCATGATATGATAACACTTGAGGAACTTATTTGTCGCGTCATAAATAGGAATGAAATCATCCTTCAAATCTTTAAATAGCTATTTGAATGATGATCCCAATGATGTTGAATTTAAAATATCATCTTCCATAGCAGTTGTAAAACATTCCGTAATTTTTCAAGGAAAGCAAACAAAGTATGTTTTGTTAACGGCATTATGCAAAACACTCTTAATTACGCCGGAAGACGATTTGTGCCACCTTCAAGATGAGCTCATAGTGCTTCTCACCTTGTTTCGCAGAGACTCATGAGATTTGAGAAGTTTGGAGTTTTTGTAGATTTTTTATTTGCCATATCAACCTCTTCCATAAGACATTTTTTTTAGTGTAATCTATACGGAAGTTAATTTCTAATCTCCTTTCTTCGCATTGGTGCATGTGCATTTAATAACCGATCAAAAATCTTATGGAACTTATCAACCATTAGATTTGGTGATTCAGAAAACGGGAATAGTACTTGCTCCCAATTCACTTCTTTTAGATCGTTTAGAATTTTGCTTTATCGTAATTTCTTAAACTTCGTGTTTCAAGAATTCGTGATTTCGTAGACCTAATCCTCTATGACTTCATTTTCTGTATGGCAGAAGTCATGTATTGGTCTACCCTGCCCAATTTTATAACTCCTGAACTACGGATATACTTTGGTTTATTAGTTGAGAAATGGTCAACAAGCGTTTTACTGGCATGGCGTTCAGTCTTTTTAGTAGCGCTTACAACAACCCTTGCATAATCCTTTATCAGTTGCTCAAGCTGATACTCATTGTAGAGTTGTTTTAACAGCTTAGTACTTTTATTTTTGAGATCCTTAAAGTCAGTTTGTATCTCCGCACACGATTATTTCCTTATCTTCCCATTCGAGCTGTCATAAAAGTCAAGACATGTTTTGTCTGTGCTTGGTGTCGGTGGTCTATACTGGCTTAATAACAACATGTTTTTGGATTTCGTGGGGTGACTTCTAAGCCAAGGAGGTGATTTCCTTGAAAACTGATAATCAGGGAGTTAGACTAAATTGTTGATTGGAAGAATAGTTGTCATATATATCTCGAGGGGCTTCTTTCAAACATTGTTTCATTTACGAGAAAGAGGTATGAAACGGAGATTCACAAAAGCGTTGATTTTACTGAATTGTCCTCGAACGTGATATTTACGGGTTGGAAAGGGCGAGAGGTAGTGGAAAAAATTACGAAAGCTAACAATCGGGAGAGGACACAAAGTTGAGTGCAAATCACATCTCCAATTCAATATACTTGTAAAGCTATAGAATAAGATTGTACACCCTGCCTCCTACTGAACAGGAGAGAAATAGCGAACACTCTTTCCATAAGTTAACAAGTACATTGAGACTCAAAAGAGCTGAAATTCGAATAGTGGGGCGCGTCCTTCAAGGGGGCGCGATGCAACGCTGGAGAGGGAGTGAATGTCCATGGAGAAGAAATATACATATACAGTTTTTATAGATAATAGTCTTATCCGAAGTGAGTTGGGGGTCGTGAAATATGTTCTCTTTCCATGGGGGCTTTGCAAAAAATGCTGGAACTTCATCTAGGCATATAACTGTGGTGCATTCCAGTTGTGCAGCTTTCAGATCAACTTCTGCACTTATTTATTGTTCGCTTCCGCTCTTGCCTTGTTTTATGATGACTTAAAAGATCTTCAAATATTTGAATGTATTCCTTCCATTTTGAGTTCAGTTTTACCTCTGACACTAAAAAATGGTGTAAGAATAATCTTAGACAAACAATCCGAAAGTTTAAAAATACTGATGCTCTGCAAAAAGTTAGATCTTCTTGTAGAAAATAGTGTAAATTATTTAAGAAACGTGTCTTTCCATCCCGCTGCTATCACTCCTGTCTGATCCTCCGCCCATCAATTCTTACCCTCAATGATAATGTTGAAATCGTCTTCCGGCGTACTCAAATAATAATGCTGCATGTAGTAGCTTTGTTATGGTGCCACATTCTCATCAACTAACCAACAAATAACCTCAAAAAATAAACTTTCATCCATTATACATGCCTTTGGCTACACGAAAATTCATAAACTACACAACACTTGAGTGGTAGGAACGCTAACTTAGGGCCTGATTACGTGGGCGAGTTGACCCTCTGGTAACTCGGCTCTGACTCGCCAAACCTTCGGGATTACGTGGGGTGCTTGACCCGCTTTTGCCTCGGCTGTGACCTTCAGCCAACCCGGCTGAATCCGATTGAAAACAATTCAAATGCTTGTTTTTTACTATCCACGGCCATTTTCACTTAGTTCGCGCTTGAATATTCCTAGGGCAAATGTCAACATTGATATTGTGTTGATTCATGCCATTTTCCATTGTTTCCCTTCGTGTTGACATTGTGTATCACCGCCAAAATACCATTTGCAAAGGCTCTATTCTAAACGTGAAGTCAATCAATGAATTTATCAAAGTTTCCACAATTTTCGAAGTCCCAGTAAATTTCTTCGAACATACAGCAACCATATCACCTATATTATTCATGATTAAAGCCATAGAAATGGTCAAAACACATCCGTATGCATTGGGTGAACCCGAAGCTGACACGTTTGCAATATTACATGAGAAGGGTTAACCCGCTTTACCGGGTTGACCCACTTTCAAAAAGCGAGTTAACCCGCCTTGCCGGGTTGCCTCACTTCAGGTAATTGAGACATAGCTGTCAATAAGGATTTGACCAGGGAGTCGAGCTAGGTCACAGAGCCAGACACGAGCCAGACACGAGCCAGACACGAGCCAGACACGAGCCAGACACGGGTCAACTCACCCACGTAATCAGGCCCTTAGCAGATGGTAGAGTAGCTCTAATGTTGTAACCCACAAGATGCAATGGCTTTATAAGTTTGCTTTTCAAACTTTGATGAAACATTTCCAATCCAAGGCAACGTTAGATACACAGAAACAAATTTGTCTTCCAACACTGCTAGAAGTATTAAACTGAACAGGATAATCCATGTTACCCTGATCGCTTAGACAATGCAAAATTTAACTGCCTTTGCTTTTAAGTACAAACACTTATATTCCTCAGCAAATAACTTTATAAATCTTAATTTTCCACCATTTTTCATAGAAAAATCATATTCCATCATAGTTCTGAATCAATTTTTCAAACTATCAGCTGAATCAATTACGGTCTGCTCCTCACCGAACAATGCAAGATCGTCTTTTCATTTAAGTGTTTTGGAATCTGTTTGCATCAAAACTCAACACCCAGTCTTGTGTAGACAAAAAGAGTTTGTTTACTCATTGGGACTCTTCAAGCAAACAATGGTAATAGGTCCTATTTGGACATACTTGGTGCCAATTAGACAATGCAAAATTTAACTTCCTTTGCTTTTAAGTAGAAAAACTTATAATGCAACATAATATAAACCTCAGCAAATAACTTTCTAAATTTTACTTTTCCACCATTTTTCATAGACAAATCATATTTCATCATTGTTCTAGATGAAGCTCAAATTATGATCTGAATCAATTACGTTCTGCTCCAGGCGGAGTTCTTCCTTTATTTTTTATCAGTTCCGAAAACAGAAAGGAATGAATACTGGAGAGCAGAGTTGTGAGAAACAAATAAAAACAGGAGCGACCATATATCCTGGTGACCCATATTACTCTGGTCTACCCTAGTATTATTTTGGATGTAGATCTTCCAACTTCAGCTTACTCCATACATCCCTGAAAACTCACCTAGAGTTTCGAAACCCCGCTCTTTTCCTAACCCCCGTCTATTAAGCGCTTAAGAAGAATGTTTGAAATAGTCCAACAGACATTCTAATGCAAAAGGTATGCATGCACGGTAGGTAATCTTATTGTCTTACCTGTTCGTGCAATGCTAAATTTTAGGCGAAACCACCGTCTCTGATCTTTGGTACATATTTAGGTTTGGATTGTATGGTACAAACTGACTGCAAATTTCACGTTGAAATCGTGTAAGCAATACATGTATTTGAGGCTGCTGAAGTGACTACTTAAAATCTTTCCGAGCTACATTCCTACCAAAGCAAGTTGAAGCCATGATGAGGATATTGTAAGTAATAACGGTTCCCTTCATCGTAATTGTTTGAAATATTCATGCCTCAAAATTCCATATAATTTTTTTGTGTTGTTAATGATCCTCTTTGTGTCAATATAGTACTCATAAAGTGATGAGAGAATTTGGAAGCATCTTCATGTGCTTATTAGCATTGCATGGCATCGTTGATGCTGTTGGAACATATTACGAAGAGATTTCAGGTAACGATGGTAATACATACATTGAGGGTTCAATGCAACGAACATCCATCATACACAAATCATTCCATAAGTGCTCACTTTCCGAGTATTGCAAATACGTCATCAAGAATCTGACAAATGGAACTTTCTCTCTGTGCAATAGCACTGCTGACCTTCCTCGCAACAGGACTGGGATTCGCATCTGGAAGAAAAGTTATCATGGTAAGGCAAATGCCATTGGCTAAATTGTCTTAATTGCTTAAACTGTATATTTGAGTCGTTTCCAAGGCTATTACAAATAGATGCTCACTATTTAGATCTTTGACCGGTAGCCCACTGAAATCACTGGTTTAGGTCATGTATTTTCATGCACTACTAGTTTGCAGTTGACTTGATGATTAACATAAGTCTGCTATGTTCGTTGTTAACTTGCGTATCATTGTAAGTAAAGCGGCAATTATCTTCTCTAGACTTCACAACGTACTGCTTACAATTGCGTAATGCATTATCCATCTTCATATTCCACATTTTCCTGTAGTCCATTTATGGACTTTGGAAGAATTCTAGTATCAACATCAACCAACTTTCATTAGAGTCAACTCTGGAGCATAGCAGCGAAGATCCAGTAGGCAATGGGTTGAGATAATATTCAAGCAAGCAAACATTAAACCTAAATCCTTATATCATTGCACAAAATAAGTTCTAATCACATACTTGAGCCAATACTGATCATAAAATAAAGCAAGTAATTGGCAAGCTCCCTCTTCTTTGGGTTTGGTGTAATGGAAAGTCTTCTGCAGCTAGCGTATGGCCAACAACAGCGTTTTATTTATTTTGTTACCATTTCTTTAATGTTAGCGAACTAATACAAATTTAGCTAAATAGCCAAAAGAATACAAGAAAAACAAATCATTATGCAACTGTTCTTAAGAGGAAAGGAATAAAACTATATGCCCCATATTCCATTAACAAATACTTTGCACAACCTGCAGATTCAACTACTTCCTTGGAATGATTTCATTTTTCTTTGAAATTATTTTTTTTTCAGCCCTTAATGTCCTCCGGTAATGAGGCCCATAAATGGTGACCTATACATTGAATATTTTCCATTCCATGTTTTGCTGTCTTGACATTCGGCAATTGCAAATGATTTTTGCCTCTCAAATTATATTGGACAACTCTCTCAGTAAATATCTTTCTTCATATATGTTGGATTTAGATTATTCTTTTGTTTTGAAAATTGCAACCATTTGCAACTGCAGATTGTGCTGATGAATGGTCCCACATCTTTCTTATAGTTTTTCTAGCGTTAATTCACTGCCTTTGCATACCAGCCGTAGTGCTTCTTCAAAAGTACGATTTAGCGTTATATTAGTTGTCCTATCATTAAATATCGTTAAACAGCATGTTGGCACATATTTTTATGGAGGAGAATGGGACTAAGTACAGTTCACTTTTCCCGAAATTCATGGTCGCCCTGCGAGCTCTGACTGGCTACCACAACATTTGACAGTAAAGATCTGATTAATTGTAGCATTTTTCAGCTTTGTTCAGCGAGTGATTATACTATAATATTCTCTAGAAATGCAGGGATACAATTTAATGTGGATGGTGCCCGCTAGATGGGAACGAGTCTCTATTGATATGAAACTGGCTTCCATCACCTAGCACAGAATCATTTCTCGCGCCATTAACAGAATGTTCGGAGTGACCCGTACAGGGTGGTAGGGGGGGGGTAGCAAGAAAGCATGAAATAAAGGTGCTTTGGGATTAACACCAGAAGAAGTTTTTTCCAGGCCGCACCCGCTATAAGTCAAAGAATGGGTTATTTTCCATTATGCCGTTCAAAATTGTGCATCTTTTATTGTCCGGTAATGATTCAATGTGAATTCTTCTTATAGTACACATGGTAAGCTACTTTAGGCATTTACATCGTAAGTTACTTTAGGCTGTGTTGTTCTGCTACATTTCTAGCTTGATGGTACAATATGATAGTAAAAAAATGTGAAAAGTTGTTCTAAAAACAATTTATATTCAAGAAGATTGCTTTTGTAAAGACTAAGTAGCCATGGCCTCAATCACAATTAGAGCCCTTTTAGCTTTCTATTACCATATTCTTTGGGTAACAACTCTGGAGTACCGAATAATCGGGTGGGGGGATTGGAAAATGTCTTGAAAATTAATAATCAAAAGTGTTGGAATAAATTGGGGGGTTTCAAAAGTAAAAGCCATATGTATAAGCCTTGCCAAGTTTGTAAAAGCCTTGCAAGGAATCCTCGACAGTAATAAGTTCGGGTTGTTAAAAGCGTCACGGGCTTAAAAATTCGAAAACTAACAATCACGGGTGACGATTGTTAGATACTCAAGAGTAAATAAAAGGAGAAAGTACGCACAGTAGACACAATGACCATGCAAATAAGATGGGATAGTAAACCAGTGAAGCTTTTCAAGAAAAGTCAGGGGGCAGCGGTGCTGAATTTTCCCAGCATTTTGGAGATAGCTGAGCATTTGCCGTATACATGTGTTTTTATAAGGAAAAAGCTGATAAGACAGTTGAGACTCAGCCAAATAAGTTCTCTTATTTAAAAAAAAAATTTTTATTTGGACTTTAGTCGATTATACCTGGAGAGAACTTTACCCCCTTTTCCCCCATCCCGAATAACCGTTAATGTAGTAAACACAGCGATCATGCAAATAGGATGGGAAATGAAAGATAGGTAACTGTGTCTAACACTATTATGGGGACATTACCTCGAAGAATTTGCTGGCGTGGTAACTAAAAGTGCTCTGCACTATCAGTAAGTCATTCGAAAGCAGAATTAAACATGCCCTTCTAATCTATTTCAGCTTTCTGAGTGCTGAGGACTCAATAGAGCGGTTGCAATAAAATTTCACTAGCCTCGATATGATTAGTGTCGCCATCTTGACGGTCAACTTGGCTTTTTTTGAAAGCGTAAACATGGCCACTAGGTATCACACATTGTCTCTGTCACAGTATGCCCAATCTTTAGAAATCTCAGCGAGAACTCGATATTTATTGAAAATTGATGCTATGAAGTAAGATCCATACTTGCTGAAAAAGTCCAACTTAGATGAGTACTTGAATGAATTGCCAAGCATTGATTATACAGACATTGTCGACCATCTTGTGTATTCATTAAGTTACCTGACGGCAAAGGAGACAAAAGCATACAACATCGTTTTGAGTGGATGGGTTCTGGAAACGGCAATTAAACATAATGAAGAGAATTATCATGTGATAGGAACGGTAAGTCAAATATTTTCATTTTTTGTGCCACATTTTCTCATAACATAAGCTCAAATAGACCACTATTTAGTTGTCTAATGAGTTGGTTCAGCTTCTTCTAGTGCTTCCTAGCATATTTATTTAAAACTTTTCCCAAACAGTATTTAGATTTATTAAGAATTACCACTAAAAACCTATTCTTCAGGCTATTCTTAACTGCTGTTTCTACTTACAGGTTAGAAATTCACAGCATGCGAACAAAACACCACTGAAGCCTTGGATTTTGTTAGAAGCAGATGGTGAAATAGAAGCTGCCCATTGCACCTGCATGGCTGGCCTTGGTGAAGCTTGTTCACATGTTGCATCCCTCCTGTTTTATTTAGAGGCATTTTATCGTACAAGAGAAGCTAAGTATTGTACACAAGAACAATGCAAATGGTTACTACCTAAAGCTGTAAAAGAGGTGCCCTATTTACTGTTGCAGAGATAGCTTTTAAAGGGGCAACACGAAAGATGAGAGATCTCATCTGCAGCACTGAAGATGGAGACAGTAATAGGCCTACAAGGAGGAGGAAGACTCAAGAGCCTCCACACATTAAGAATGATCAGAGGTAGAGGGAATTCCTTACCAAATTAAGCTTGTGTGGCACAAGACCAGCAATTTTGGCAATTACTGAGCCTTATAGTGAAAGCTTCATACCATTTGGGTCCATTAAGAGCCTCTTTCTTCAAAATTTGTACTCTCCATCAAATGCAGGATGCTCACTTGACATCATCATCAAAAAATGTGAATAAATTACTTTACCAGTCCTTTCCAATGAGCAGAGCAGCTAAGGAAGATCCAATGCGAGACAGCCAAGCAAGCTCATTCAAAGTTATGGTTTAAGCTTAGGTCTGGTAGAATTACTGCATCCAAATTTAAAGAAGGCTTGCAGAACAGATGCCAATAACCCAAGCAAGAGCCTAATCAAAAGCATTTGCTACCCAACAGAAAGTAAGTTCACAAATAATGCTGTAGCTTGAGAGTTAGAAAAGGAAAGCATTGCAGAGGCAGACTACATAAAGAAAATGCAAGGGTCCCACAAGGAATTTAATTTCTCTAGACTAGGGCTGATGTTGAATAACAAATGGACATTCCTGGGGACTTCTCCAGATGGTTTGATACCATGCAAGTGCTGTGGGCAAGGTGTTTTAGAGGTTAAGTTTCCATATCGTTGCAGAGATATTCCATTAAGTGAATATGCTTGTAAACAAAATTCTATGCTTTTACCTGCCAAAGCATATATGCACTAAAAAATGACCACCAGCACTACTATCACGTACAATGTCAACTTTTTATGTCTGGTGCTCAGTATGCTCATTTCTTGGTATGGACACCAAATGAAACCCATATTGAGACTATTCTTCCAAATAAATCATTCTTTGAAATGAATGCATCAAAATAAGAAAACTTGTTTAAATTATGCATCTTACCAGAAATGCTTGCTAAACACTTCACAAGAAATAAACAAGGACATACAGAAATCAGATTGCAGATTACTTCTGGTATGTTATTATCCATTTTTCTTTTTACAAGAGAATAACTTCAATGCCATGCTAATTTGATTTAACAGTTCATTTCACAGCAAAGTTTATGAATGTAATAAGCAACAGGAACGTTATAGAATATGATATGCACTACAATTGGAATAGGAAAATTAGTAAAATGGGACAACAGAATCACAAATATTTGTTAGAGCACAGAACACTGTTGCAATTTTATCAACCTGAGGAGTGGAGTATCACTATGTAATGGTTCAATTGGAAGAATACCACTCAAGATTTGGTATTTCTGCCGTACTAATCCTATAACCCTCTCAACAAGTATCCGCACATTTGCAAGTCTTCGAGTTTCTTCAACTCCAAGAGACAATAACTGTGTTTTGCCTTTGGTATAAGCTGGTATTTCTAGTTTGGCACCCTTTAATGCTACACTTTCATTGTTGTTAAAGCCCCTATCTGCCAAAACAATATCACCTACTAGGAGTCTATTTAAAATGTGACAATTTTCTGCCAAATATTTATCACTTGTGCGACCACCCCAAGCCTTAGATATGAAAGGAGTGGCCCCCTGTGGACAAATGCCTATCAAAAATTGTATAGTATTGTGGTGTTTATAATTGCTCCAAGTAGATGGTCGGGCGAACATATCTCCTGGACGCTCAATAAATACCTCAAAGCAATCGATTATAACTGCAACTTTTTGACCATGAACTTGGGCAAAACAATAGGCATAGTTTTCCGGAGCTCCTCTCTGTGAGGCGACTTAATCAGAAATTTAAGCACTGTCGCAATAACGTCGATCCATGTATCAAAAGTTCTTGAGGCAGTGGACTTTGATATATTAAAGCGGTAGGCTAGGTGCTGGAATGGCAGGTTTAATCGTAGTCTCATCATAGTAAGCAAAAACTCTTGAAAAGCGGTTAAACAATTTCGGTGTGTACGTGACACTGATTAAGAGAGAAAGGAGAATAATGACATAAGCAGTAAATAGTTGGGAATACCAGTCAAAAACAAAACCATTTCTTTATCTTGTTCCAATCTGGCAATATCAATTGGTATCGTCGAAATGATCTTCTCCTTAAGATTTTTGTTATCATTTTCTAATGCTGGCAATTTCTGCTCAATGTCACCCATTGAAAGTTCCGCTTAAACTTCCGTTGATATAAATGCTGCTGAAGAGCTAACCTTCTCATCATGATTTTCCAACTCATTTGAAGTAGAAGGCGCAATAACATCCAAGCAGTATCGATGTACTACAGAGGAATGCTGGCCTAGTCCTTCGATCTGTGCAGAAGGGCGCTTTTCCGATCGCTCTTTCCGCCTTCCCAAAGTGAAGAGCTCTCCTCCTTTATATCTGAGTGGCCTAAACGCAAAGTTGGGGCCCAATCTGGATGAGACTTTTGGAAAGAAGAGGAGCAGGCTTACCTGTAACAAAGTGATCCGAGCACATCCAAACAAGCTTTTTCACGGCTAGATCAGCGCGCCGTATATTGCTCAACCACTTACTTCTTCGCTCAGCCGAATATTTTTTCGTTTGCTCGTCCAAGTGTGTTATTATTTTTGGTAGACGGTAAAACGAGCGATCTTTTTCGCGATCAGATCGATTGGAACATCCAAATACACTACAACAGTTCACCATCTTGGATGAAAGAGCACCGTCATGATGGCGGATATGAGACAGCACTAACCCGTTACTAAGCAACAGCGTCTAAATGCAACCGCTCTATAGTCGCTCGGAAGGATCTTATTATCGCATATTCCTTCGCATTGCATGCAAACATTTCTATCAAAAGATCTCTGCTATCTAGCGGATATGTGCTATAAAACACCATGCATGGCAGAATATCTGCATAAAAAGAAATTCAGAATCTGTTATTAAAGCAGTTGAAAACAATATCTTGAGAAGGTCGGCTTGACCTTTCGTGAGCAAAGGACGTAGCTCAGGACGCAAACTGAATAACTTAGGATGGAACTTTAGTTTTCTCTCTCCTAAAGCCGGATTCTGCTTTAAGAACCATCTTTTCTCACGCCAAAATGTAACACATGACACAACAATTCATATTCTTTAGTTAAATATGAAATAGAGCAGCCAATGTCAAATTTGCAATAAATTTTTTCTATGCAATCCTGGTTGCACGCTGTACTTCCCGCGACTTTTTGCCCATCATTATCGGCCATTATGATTCCCTATACACGCTTTAACCAGAACTGTACGCTGATTGGTTAAAGGCCTTTGCCCTTAGTTACACGGTAGCAACCATCCATGCGTGGTTGATTACAATGAAAACACTACAGGATATTCATATTCCAATGATTTACTATCGATTCATCTATCGTCCAGTCACACATTGATTGCTTGGTATTAGTTCTGGAGTATCTATTGATACTCCATGTCTACTTTTATCATCTTTTGTTAAACATCTACCCTCTGATTCGCGATGGAAGGAAGATTCCTTGGAAAGTACTTGGCTAGGCCTCCCTTTTTGACAATCTTATTTTCGCTATCATTTGCGCTAGGAATTCGAATAATTTTGGCTTTATTCAGCTTAGAAGGCAATCATTATTTATGACTGTTGTGGGAGCTGAAGAGAAATTGGCGGGGTTAGTAACAAAATCAGTTGTGCTAGGTGGTGGTAGCGAAGTAACTTTTAGACACAGGGGTGGTGTAAAATAACACACTTTAGCATAAGTATGAAGTCAACAATGTCAAATATAAAGCAAAATGGTACCATATCATCTTAAAAAGCACCATTCCTGTAATACAAGCAATTGGAACATATTAGGTATTTTTATTTGCATCTTTCATACAGCCACAAAGTTGGATCTGCTTATCTGGAGGGGGCAATTTTAGGATGCAATTTTTCCCAAGGGGGCAGAATACATGGAGGATAACAAAACTCTAGTTTAAGGAGACTTGGGAGCAGAATAGACAAATGAAAATTATAAGAAGACGTATGTAGAATACCTATGATTCTAAATGTAAAAAATTTAGTGACAGAAATGACTGCGAATGAAATTTTTAAGTTATCTAGCATAACAGACTTCGATAAAGATAAATTAAATACCTTATCAAAAGGCGAATCAAAGTAAAGTACCCCTTTTCAGCTTGCAAAGAGCCCTTTCTTGCTTAAGAGGTTGCCCCTGAATGCATGTGCCCTACCCACTTTTTGACTGTTTCCTACGTCTCTACCCAAAGGCTTGAGTGCAGGGCCAAAGAAGGCGGAAAAGGTTGATGGTAAGAAGTTTCGAAATTTTCCCCCATCCCAAGGCCTTAATACATCGCTATAGCAAAGGATGTCATACAAGCTGATCGGGACTTTCTTCACAATAAATAGTTTGAGTTGTCAATGGACAAGTGTTAGCAGAAATGTGATTGTCAATGCAAATCGCCTTGCCAAATAATGCCAAATGAGTGCCCTCTCGTTCAAAAATAGTATACCAATGTGCAACGAGGGCTCTTTGGGTTGAAAGTATTATAATTCCTAACGCGAATGAGAGCGAAAATAAGATTGTCAACAAGGGAGGCTTAACCAAATGCTGTCCAAGGAATGATCTTTCCGTCGCGAATCAGTAGGTAGATGCTTAACAAAATATGTTAAAAGTAGACATGGAACATCAATAGATACTCCAGAACTAAAACCAAGCAATCAATGTGTGACTGGACGATAGATGAATCGATAGTAAATCATTGGAATATGAATATCCTGTAGTGTTTTCATTGTAATCAACCACGCATGGATAGTTGCTACCTGTGTAACTAAGGGCAAAGGCCTTTAACCAATCAGCGTACAGTTCCGGTTTAAGCGGGCATTGATGTGTGAAGTCACGTAAAAGAGTTGTTGTTCTGTAGTCGATTGATTCTTCTGCCATCATCCTAAGTCAATCGATGCGATGAATGGGCCTTATTTCCTTCATAGTTGTTGTTACCAGCACGGAAAAAATTTTCAGGTAGATTGCAAGTAGGATTTTTTAGAGCTACTTACACTTTCTTGCACTAGCTTTGACTCACTTACGGTCACGGCAGAAACATCAAGCGACCACAGAGCTGCTGCCCCACGGCTTCCAAGATAAAAGCTCAAGAAGCCGTTCGCAGTACGTACATTCGAAAGAGATTGAAATGTTATTCGATTTATATTCAGTTCTTACTACGCAAAAAGTTACTTTAAGAAGCAAACTGCATGAAATTCAATTTAATGAGACTAGAATATGATTTCCAAGCCCATATCTACATGCTGGTGGCCTAAATGAATCTATTTCCGCATTGAAGTTTGTACCATCAAAGAGGCTTTCCACCCGTCCTGGACGTGGGATAGTCCTTGGAAGATCTCAATTTTAATTTACGAAGTAAGAACTCACTAGATTAATTGATAATTCATTACATTGATGTATCAGGTACTCGTCATCTAGGTTATTCACCACAATTTAGATAGGTTTTTCCACAAACTTTATGTTACTAAATGCATACAGTGTAATGATGATGACTGTGTGATGAGAAAATTGTTCATTTTTGTCTATAAACGCTCGAACATTGAAGGTGTCAGCCGTTAAAACTCGCGTTTTGTTCGTCTGTTGGTTGTTAAAGCGTCAAGAGAGAAAAGGGCGAAACTACTCAGAACTTCCCAAAGCCACGCCCTTTTCTACACTTTGCGAAAGTCAAAGTCATCTCTGGATCAACCCCTTCTTATATAAACATCCACAATCAAAGTCTTTCTGCAATTTCGTGTACCCGGTGGTGACAACTCCCTGGAGAAGGATTTAGTATCTAAATCAATACTAGGTGCTACGATTGTTGGCAAAACCCTCTTTCTTGCACTGTATTGATCAGTTGCACATTAGAAACATTGGAAAAACACCATTGAAATGTCCGTCTCCAAACGATGGCTCATCTGCAATAATCTATGACTTCTGCCTGCTTACTACACTTTACATAAGCTAAACGTGGGCTAGTATATTTTTGAATAATGAGCCAATTACATCTTGAATAGTGCCATGCAGGTAAACGTATTCCTTCTTCTAGATCTATTTATTGTAGTAGGATAAAAGCTTGTGTTGGTTCTGTGTTTCTGACACTTCAATGTCTGCTATTCAATTCCTCAAGGTGCATTCCATGATTGTCAAGAGGCGTACAGCAAAGGATACAAAACAACTAGTGTAGTACCAATCTATATTCCTGGTATGGATATCTTCAATGTCAGATGTGATATGGTAACTGATGGTGGTGGATGGATTGTCTTTCAACGGCGTGTTGATGCATCAGTTGACTTCTACCGTGGATGGAACGAATACAAGAATGGATTTGGGGATCCAAATGGTAACTTTTGGCTTGGACTTGAGAAAGTCCATAAACTTGCGTCGCCAGGAAGAGGGGCAATACTTCGCGTAGACATGAAACATTTCGATAGCCCAGATTCTGTAAAGTATGCAGAATACAGCATCTTTGAGATTCTGAGTGAGTCTGAAGGATATAAACTGAAAGTTGGTGGTTTTTCTGGAGATGCTGGGGACTCATTGTTATCTCACAACGGAAGAATGTTCTCAACAAAGGACCGCGATCAGGATCGATCCGCAGGCAACTGCGCAGTAGACTTCACTGGAGCATGGTGGTATAATGCGTGCTTTAATTCTAATTTGAATGCACTGTATCCAGTAGATGGCCGGAAAGTTGAAAGATACATGAGCTGGTTCCGCCTTTATTCATACAATGGCGGTATCATATTTTCGGAAATGAAACTGAGATATCTTTCCTAAACGTTAGAGGGCTTTCAATGTTTTCATTTGCTACTTGTTTAATAAAGGTCCAATCACAAAGGACATCTAGACCCAAGGGAGAGAGGTAGTGGCGAAATAGGGACAAATTCAGACAGATGGGAGGGAGGTTTAAGGAAATCCGGTCGTCTTGGATTGTAGAGTTACAAAGCAAGACATTTCGGGAAAAGATCATTCCGCAATTGTAATTTAGCCATTTCAAGCAAATAAATGTATGGGAGAGCTTCTGAAAAGTGCTCAATTGAAGCCAACGATTTTCCTTATCATTGATCAACTCGTATGAAAGTTTAGATACTGAAGAGGAGACCTAGAACCTTTCAGTACCGAGTTAACTGGAAAACAATGCCCTTGGATAAGGTTGGCCACACAGTGGTCATGTCCAACATGAGGTACCAAGACCAGTATCGTATTTGTTGTAATACAGGAGAGATCTTTGTTGAAATTTAACTAAAGGAAATATCAACTTTTCCAGACTCTCATAGATGATCTGAAGAGAGCTTTGAATGCTACCTGCAAAATAGCAGTTACAAAGCAAGAGATTCTAAATGTTCTTCTGCTTCATCGAATTCAAAGATCACTTAAGAAGCAGTTCTGAAACTTTTATGGAACCAGTTCCAGTAAAAGCAAAGTAAAGTGTGCTACTCCACCAGGTTCGTTCTTGGGGCCTCTGCTTTTCATGATTGTGATTGTGAGAATGGCTGGGAATGCATAACTCCCAGATGTGTATGTCGATAATACATGCGTGACTACCGCATCAGGAAACCTGAATGAGTTGCTGAGACCATTGAAGAATGAACTGGAAAACATGTCGAATTGAATGAGGATTAAAAGTTTAGCTTAGATACCAGCAAGATCTCAAAATTGGCTATCGGTTGTAGAAGTTAATTGAATAGAGTAGCAAAAGTTTAACCAGATCCTTTTCTAAGTACTAAATAGTTGATCAAAAGGGGATTAGCATCGACAAAAGCCGTATCTGGAAAGAAAAATTCAAAACCATCGAAAAGACCTCAAAAGCGGCCAAGATAGAGCTCCTTGAAAACGTTTGAGAGCATCATGCTACAAGGAAAACTGAGCAAGTCTAGAAAGCTCTTTTGAAAGATATCTTGGCTATGGTGATATGATTTGAAATGCTCTTTATTAAACAATTGTCAGAAAAAATGAAATTTGGTACAAATAAATATTACAAAAGATTTTTGTCAGAAAGCTAGTGACGCCGAAAGTTCTTGCACCTACCATCATTACTGCATATGTGAATTTTGTTTAAAAGTACTCACCAATCCCGAATAGATGTTCCCCGACTAATTATTTTTACAAAGCTATGTACCAGGATGTTCTTATTGCAACTCCCACCCGCTTATTAATATTGAACCAAGATTGGGATTGTCCAGCCGGAACCCAGAGCTTGCATCGCTGGGTGATTGCTTGAAAAGAGAGAAATTGCCTCCAGACGCACTGAAAACTAGCTGAAAGTCGAACGAATGATTGTGACATGGAGAGAGGATAATGGAATCTCTTTTGCATTTTGGAAGTATGCATTACTAGGGCATTTTACCTGCCCCTCTGTTTATTGCAATCTCCATTCAATATAGCTTCGTACTTTTTCCAACAACCTCCTAATGTTCCGGTCTGGAAAGTAGATGCTATTCCTATAAGTAGTTTTGCTATCATATAAATGGACATCCAGGGGATTACCTTTATACGGACAATTCGGGACAAAAGGAGGAGAGGGGTCTAATGTCCATTCTTTTGACTGATGTCCTTTGTGAATGGCCCCTTAATGGAAATAGAACTTATACATTGGTTTTCACATAGTAAGCATATCTATATGGGCAATATGGAATAATGTAAGCCGTAAGCAAATAAAATTGGATTGCCTGCATATATCACTCGACCAGATTTTGCACTTCCTATCATATTGCAATACATTTATCACTGCATAGCCTTGTATGCATTATAATTCTTCTATAAATTATGGATCACATAAGCATGGTGCTATAGGAGCAATGATTTCCTATCATCTGTGTTCTTTTCTGTGACTTCCCCTCGTTGGTTTGTTGATGTTAATTGCCATATATTCTTAACTAGCTCTAAGAAACGAACTCTTTTTGTCTACACATGACTGGCTTTTATGCAGACCAAAAGAGCTCATTTTTTAATCAGGCCTCTTCAAGTAAACAATGGCGAATAGGATCCAAATGGCCACCCTTAGGGCCTATCAGATGCATCCTATCACGTGTACCGCATCTGGCTATATATTTTGGTTACCCTTTCGGCCACTAACACACGTTTGATGCTCTGACGAGTATCAGATTAAAAGGGCTTTAAGTATGTCGAAAGAATGTTAGCGCCTTTTCGTGCTGTAATAATATTCTGACTACCCTAACGCATCTTCCTTTAGTGCTTCTAACTGTGTTATTTAGTGAGTGAACGAAGTCAAGTGCTCTTCAAAAGTCAATGTTTTTACAATGTACACTATTGCTTAAGGGCCCTATAATTTAAAACCTTTCCCTGCATAAACATGCTTTTTTGTAAAGAATCGAATAAACCCGAAGCCACATTCCTTTGGTCACGCTCAAAAGTTTTATCTTTATATTCTTTTCGAGCACGGATACGATTGAAACATACCTCTCTATAACAGTGTGCAGGCTAAATTAAATGTTTAACTGATAGAACTGCGCAATTCATATCTATTTGGGAGGATTCAAAAAGACCGTGAATCTTTCTGACTTTTTAATAATATTATAACGCTTCTCTAAATTATTAAAGAGTTTGGTAAACTGTACTGAAGCAGTCGTAGCAACAAGGAGAACGAGATTCAAAGTGTGTGCGTAGCAATAAGTGAAAATGACGTGCCCACCAATTTTCTTCGGGATAATTTTTTGCAGTCCATTATACTGACCACTTATGTTGGAAGCCTCGTCATATGCCTGAGCTACTAGCCTTATCGAGGTCTGTTGCGGACGACATTCTTGCGCACAATAAAAGATGCTCTGAAACATTCCCATCTCTGCTGACAATTCTTGCACAAAGACGTAACTGTTCATGTTTGCTGATGTCGGGAATTGTGTCTGCGATTATTGCCTAAGCTCAGCAATCTCTTATCGTTCTCTAAAATTCCGATGACATCTCTTTAGCAATAATGGCAATTAGCTTACTCTGGCTACCGTTCCCAAGACATGTATTTTTTTACCTTTCCTACTTTTCCAGTCTTCTTCTTTAACTGTTTCGCATGTTGCTATTTAACTCTTTGCAAAAACCTTTTAAGAGAACTTAATTGTACTCTAATAGATATTTAAATAGTTCAATGAAGTTTCCGATATTAATAGAATCACCACTCAATAGCTCTCGATGCTCATAAAAGCTAGGCTCTGTTTTCCAAGAAAAAGCACCCTGTCAATAACTCTTCTAAGAATTCTTTTAATCTATACAACTTTCTTCTTCCTTTGGACCATTTGTATAATTGCTCTCAGTCAATGACCTTGTTCAGCATTTTGTCTTACAACAATAATGCCTCGACAACTTTAGCCCTTTTGTGAGTTAGCATCTCCTCATGCTCTTCAACATATTGGTATTACTTTTTCTAATTTGAGAAACCATTGACAGTAAAGGCATGTCCTTGGCTTGTCCTCCTGTGCTCTCCTCGTAATACAAAGTCAGAAAATAACAAGCAAGGGATGCAAAACAATCCTTAATTTCTTATGGAATAAGCTATCATTTTTCGCCTACATTTATGCTTTTCATTGTAGAGAAAGTCGCTTGTGAACAGTATTTGTCTCTTCCACAATGGTCTTTTGTCTTCCTGAAAGAACAAATTCTGGAGGCTGGCACGGGTGCATATTTAGAAGAAAGGACTTTTCTTCAACAGAGCGATGCTTCCTAACAACTGAAGCAGTATCAAGGGAGAATGTAGCGTCCAGTGATGACAGAATGTCTTCTTTTTCACCTTCTGAATTCTTTGTCTTCATTTTCATTCACACAATCACTTTCTCTTGAACGCGGCATGCCAATGGAGACAGCACCATCTATGGATTCATTTGTCGGCAATGATGCCGTAATATCAATGACCTGTTAATGCAGAGAATTTATGCTATTTCATTCTCAACATAGCCCATTCACTGCTTTACATGTTTCTTTCACAACATGGACCATTACAGTCCTCTTCTTATAAATCTGAAGATAATGAGTTAATTCCCGTTTTACTTAATCGTTTTATTCTTACTCCTTGTGTCTGATAGACCTTAGTTGTAGCCTAAATATCATACACGTATTTAAAACAAACCACCCCCAGGCCTAAATCTTTTGCGTCTCTTTGGACCACATTGTTGTGCTATGAGATACTGCTTTATATCTACAATCTTAACTACATAATTGGCTTTATGTTTTAGCTTTTTTTTGACTTTGTTGTTTTCACGTTTTTTTGTTTTAGTGTTGTTAGCCTTGTTATTTACTTTTGTCTTGTAAGGTATTATTTTTGATATAACTTTAAGATAACAGTGCATTATTGCACTGATAGATAGTGTGCGGAAACCTTCCCCCTGTGTGGCATGCTTTGGGAATTTGCGCTGGCTGCTACACTGCTGGGGTAGACTTGGCGCGGTGCTGTTTTGCGAGCAGTAATAATTAATGAATTGATTAACCAGTAATTTATAGTTTGATTTTATGTATAATCCAATTTTTTCTCAGTTAGCCAGTGTTAGTTAGCTTTTGATTGGTCAGTTAGTGACAATGGGCGTAGACAGACTTTAGGTTTATATGTTTGAAGCACGTTTAATTTTACAGAGTTTTGCAATAGATTGCCGAGTGAATTGATAATTGATGAATGAATGTTTATTATGAGCTCGGACTATTCATTGCTCAGTTCCTCTGAATCAGTTAGAGAATAGTTGGTTCTCTAACAGATAGTGCTACATAATAATTTGATGTTTTTACTATTCTTTTTATTATGAATGCCTTTCATTAAGTGCAGAAAGAAAGCAATTAAGTGATGACTTGAATTTTGATATAAATTGTTGTACATTGAGCATAATCGAAATGGACAGTATTTTGGGACATTTTCTTCAGTTTTACAAGCTCCCAACACTTTTACCCTGTTACAAGTTAGCTCCCTATCGATATCAGTTGGTTGAAGCAATAAAGCAATACCATTCAAGAAAATGTTACCTCAGAATTCGCTGGGGGAATCTGTTCAAGACTGCCCATGGTTTCATCTTCAATCTCCTTCATTGCATTGCCACAAGTCTTAGCTGTTAGGCATCCAGACTCCAGGCATTTAATAACATCTGAATGCTGTGATTTTAATACTGCTTCCAAAGACTAGTTATATTTATCTGCGCATGATTCTTTTAACTTTAGTTTTTAGACATTCGCAACTTCTCGTTTAATGTCTTTTCTTCCTTTTTTTGCTCACTCTTCCTTTTCCTATTTTTTTGCACAGCCTCTTTTCAAACCCCTCCTACTATTTATCATTTCAATAGAGGGCCCAAGGAGCATCTGAAGGACCAGTGGCAAACTCTGCCAGTTCTATAATGTGCACTTGACAGCATTTTAATTGCAGCTAAATCCACCTAACGAAATGGGAGCCGGAAGCACTTCTGAGCGGCGGCATAGTATGCCCTGAATGCAAAAATTTACGAAAATCCCTGAATCCCTAATGAGTATGCTACAAGCCTCTGTACTTCGTGTAATTGAGCCAAATCCGGTGTAAGGACGATACAACAAAAATTGTAGGGACGTAGAATTACTTTATGGGAGTAATCAAAGTTTCAACCCGTGAGTCTGTCTTCAATACAGACCATTTCTTTTCCAAATGAAATAAAAACTTTCTTAAAATAGTGGAACTTAGTCATATTGACCACAACGATGTAGAATCCTGACTACTGATAAGTTTTTACTTTACTAGTCGAGCTTTGGCCCGATCTAGGAGAACAGGGAGGGTTGAAGAATGATAATATTGTGGTATGAATTCAATAAGCTATTTGTTTCTCGTTAATTTTCACCCAGTAGATGGAATCTGGACATATGTAAACAACATATATTCTGAATCCCTGATAAATATGCTATGAGAATATGTACTTTATGCAATTGAAGCAAATCCGGATTTAAGGAAATGCAGCGAAAATTGCAGGAATGTAGAATTATTTTAGGACAGTAGTCAGAGTTTTAAAACTGCGAGCTTTTCCTTCATACAGAACATTTCTTAGCCGAATAAAATGCAACCTTTCGTAAGTTAGTAGAGTTGGGTCATATTGACCATACACCATGTAAAACAAAGAGAGCTGGGATGGTAACAAAATAGCAATGGTTGTATGAAGTTCTTAAGTGGCCTGTCTCTATCCTCTAATTGCATCCAGAAGATGGATCCTGGACATTATTGACAGTTATCAAGTACGTATATTCTGAATCCTTCATCAACATGCTATAGGAGTCAATAATTTATATTTCATGATCATTTCCTGTTTTAGAATAATGCAAAGTGAAAGCATAAGTTATGTAGCCGCAACTATTACCAAAATGAGAAATTTTCCTTGTGATAGATCCGTTCTTTTCGTTATGAAAACCACACTCCGATAAGACAAACTAGGTATTGTTGGCCATATGTCGTGCAAGACACAAGAAAGCGAGGACCTAATTTTCTGTATAAAATTAAACTTAAAAAAAGGGACTCACCAATACTTGCATTGTAATCTGATATGCGTCTTGAGTGCGCACAATGTGATCGATAGATTCGCAAATTTGCACAAAGCTTTCCCTCAAGTGAAAGTCTTTTATTGAAAATTTTTTTAACCCTGATGCAGAAAATTCCACAAATTTGTCACAACTCCAAATCACAAGATCCTTAAAAACTTTCCTGGAATCCTTTTGGAATTTCAAAGTTTTAAGGATGCGCATTAGCGGAACGTGAAAAGCTCTATGCACGCTTAAAATATTGAAAGATTTTACCAACACAAGTTTCACTGTTGGTCGGCAGTCAGCATAACATATATAGCATCACTAATGAGGGTGCTCTCCTTCACAGCCACCAAGCGATTTGGGGGTTTGTTTGAATTGGCACTTACATTTAGACTGTCAGTAGGTTTGGATGCTTATCAACTTTGAAGAGAAAGGAAAGATCACGGAGAAGAGGAAAAAAGGAAGCACAAATTTTAGGTGAGGAAAATTCTTCACAGAAACAACAATATAGTTAACACCACATGCTTTTCCGTGAAGTTCGGCTGCATAACATACAATCTTTTTCCGGTTGGTTGTTGATCAATGGTTGGTTTTGTGCTAAATTCTTAACAAAAGCACTCAAAGCAGAATTGCTCTGACTACTACCGTCAGCAATGTATAAAAATACTCTGGCTTATTCCTTGATAACACCCTTGAATTCCAAAATTTTGTGAAAGGTTGCAGCATTAAATTTTAAATGTCAGACACAATCATAAAATGAGTTTGCAAATCTTGAGCAAAGTGAAATTAGCAAGAAATACTATAACTAACTTGGCATTCAAAGGGGGGTGGCCTGCGCTTTGTGAAACCTCTAATAAGTCTCAAAAACATGTGTTTAAGCAGCTCGAGAAAGTGCCGCGGAGAAAGCTGTTGTGATTGACGTCGCAACGCTCCTTTGGTGGATTAATTCAGTATGTAGTAGCCAAGTCTATGTGTGACTTAGCCAAAGCTATGATAAACACGTTGCCACTTATATGTCTATCTTCGAGAGAACAGCAGTAGCTTTACCACAGGTGACACAGGTGACGAAGATTTTTACGCAAAATGGCAACATTGTCAATTCAGCCCGAGAAACTCTATTCGGGAGATATCCTCACATGGTTTCATCAATTCGAGTGTTGTTCAGCTGCTAATAGCTGGAACAAGGAGAAGAGGTTACGTGTTTCGCTAGCATTCCTGCGTGGGACTGCAGCTACATATTTCCACGCACTACGCAACGAAGCAAAAGATTCGTATCAACATTTAAAGGAAGGTTTTGAAGCTTCTTTCTGCCGTGCTGTGGATCGTGAGAGGAATTTTGCCGAATTTGAGATTTTCCGACTCAAGCTTGACGAGGATCCCACTATTTTCTTCTGCAAGTTGAAAGATGTAGTAAAGTTCTGGATGTAGTAAAATTCTGTAGTACCAACGGACCATTTGCGTACATTCGGCATAGGTACTGGAACAAGCAGATAAGAGATCTGAATGACATAATAAAGCTGCGAGGTAGGATCGAATCGACTAAGTTCTCTATTTCGTTTTAAAAACTTTTTTTAGCTAATTGTGTTTTACCAAAATTCACTTCTGCCCTTACTTCTAGATCTCGTTTAAGGCACAGCCCTTCCACTGAACGCGTGTTTCTCAATGATGAAATTGATTAGATCATCACGAAAATTTGATACACAAAACATGCCTACAAATGCCAATAGGCCAAAATTCGAAACTTTTTCTCATTTTTGACTTATTTGGATTTTTTCACTACCTTACGGAAGTTAATCAGCGAACTGAACTTGTGACTAAAGAAAAGTAGGACAGGAACATTAAAGTTTTGTGTAAGAATAGTTTTGGTGTCATTTTGAGTGACAAGGAAAAGCACATTCTAAACCTTTCGGATTATTTTCTCTCTGATAACGAAAAATTGGTTTTACGTAATGGCCTTGTTGTTTGTCTTCTATCAAAAAGTATAAACAGAGAAGAGGTTTCTCTGAATTTGAAATTTTATATTCTCAACTTGACAGGCAAGGGTCAATTTCGTCCAACCCACTACGTTCTTACAAAGCCAACCTAAGTGATTTAGCGTACGCTTACTATGGCACCCCAGTCGACCTAGCAGATTTCAATATGCATAAACAACACTTTCAGGCTATTAAATCCTTAAGTTGCAACGAAAATATCTTTATCACTAAACCTGACAAAGGATCTGAGGTCATCATTTTTAACAAAAGTGATCATATCAAAAAGATGGGCATCATTCTTGACAATAAAACCACGTTTTTGAACATGAACGGTGTAGACTTGCAAGACAATATGGCCAATAACGAGCAGAAGTTGTAAAAACGAAATATCCTACCTCGTAATGTTTATGGTAGGGTTCGACCCACAAGCTTACAACGACCGCGAATGTATGGCTTGCCAAAACACATAAAGAAAACACCCTACATAGACCAATATTATTGATAATTGGCTCTTCCCAACACGAACTTGCAAACCGGTTAGCAGAAATTTTGGTACCAGTCCTAAAATTATAGTCCTCACATTGCATAGAAGGTTCCTTTACATTGCTAACTTTATCCATAACTGTAATCTTAAATCTGCCAATACATATCTATACTCTTTTGACATCAGCTGTCTGTTCAAAAACGTTCCATTGAATGAGACCATAGAGATTTGTGCTGATGCTTCGTATCGAGATCACTTTGATTGCCCGCCATTCCCTGAGGACACCTTCATGGAAGTGATGCTAATTGCTACGCGAGGAGTTAAATGTAGTTTCAACAACCAGGTGTATAAGCAGTTAGACGGTGTGGCAATTGGTAGCCTTTTGTGTCTGGCATTGGCAAACATCTTTGTTGGCTTTAATGAAAGTAGATTTTTCGACATCACCGCAAAACCAGGTGTTTAATTTCGATATGTGAACGATGCTTTGTCATCTTTGCTTCCGAGCTGGATTGTAATCACTTTCAAGAAAAGCTGCACTTGCTACATCCAGCTCTAAATCTCATAGTACAGAAGAAGCAAAACAACTTTTTGAATTTTTTAGATGTTTTGATAGAGACAGAAGGCACCGGATGTCTTAGCAGTATTTACAGAAAACCACCGTTTAGTGGGCAATACATCCGTTGGAGTTCCTTTAGCCCAAAGACAAGAAAGATTAGCCTTATTAACACCTTAGTTTACAGGAAACTTATGACATGCTCTAAAACTAAATTAGAATCAAAGTTAGACAAAATAAAACAACTGCTCATTGAAAACAGATGTCCAGCAGATGCTCTACTTTCTGGAAAATTATAGATTTCAAATCGAGTAGTATATCAAAAGCAGCATTAATACATAACAGGCCTAAAGCTAGCAATGCAATAAAGCAAACGCAATAAGACCAAGAGGTCAACAAAACAGCCCAAAAGCATAATAGAAGCTCACATGACTATGTAGTATTACCCTGGATAGGTAATGATTCGTCAAAGTTTGAAAATCAAATTAATAAAGCTATTACATCTTGCTTCTATGTTGTGAAGTCACGTGTGGTTTACAACACTAGAGATACACTACCATCTGCTAAAAAAGATAGCAATCCCACCACTAAAGAAAGCTGTGATGTTTATGAATTTCTATGCCGATGTGAAGCTCGGTACATAGGACGCACTACGCAGAGGTTAACATACAGAATAAAGCAACATGCTCCCACAAGCATCAGGAAGAAAAGTAATACCGTAAGAGAACAGCCACCTCGTATGTATAAAAACAATAATTCTAAAATTAATTGTGCGTCGGACATAAAACAACATCTTATTACAAATCCCGAATGCGCCAAAACATACACAGACGATAATTTTCGGATTATTGGGCAAGCAAGATTGTCCCTTCATTTTAGAGTTTTGGAATCTGCTTACATCAAGACTCTAAACCTGTTCTTGTGTAGACAAAAAGAGTTCGTTTTTCATTAGGACTCTTCAAGTGAACAATAGCTAATTGGTCCTAATTGGCCACTCTTGGGACTAAATAGACGCAGCCTATCACATGTAAGCGCATTTGGCTATATATTTCGGTTAACTTTTTGGTTCCTACCCGACGTTTTATACGCTGACGAGTGTCGGACTAAAAAAGATTTCAGTATGTCAAAAGGATGTTGCTGCTTTTTAGCGCTGAAGTGAAGTTGAAAGAGTTACTCTCCAAGGCTGATTCTTGCTTTCAAGGAAATGCCCGTGAAGAGCTTTTAACTAGACAATTTATACGAGATTTGCCTGAAGGCATTCACCTGAAACTATTGGAAGCCAACCCAATGACAACGTTAGAGGAAATGGCAAAGTTTGCAAAACAATTCCAGGCCATCAGTCAGTCCGATCTCATGTCTGTGATGTTTACCACCAAAAAATTACTAGAAATGACGATTGTCAGCTGGCACGAGATATTGGCAAGCTCCAAGAAACTATAACGCAGCTAAGCTCTACTGTAGCGGCGCTACAGAGACGGCAAGAACATCTCGAAGCCAGTGTTCTCCACTGCCCTTCCTCCGTCTCTCCAACATTTCATGCGTGGATTTGCCAATCCAAGCTTCTATTGAAGGGCACGCGATGGATTTCGTTCGTCAGCAGTCACGCAAGAATACAGGTAGATGGAACAAGCAAAATCACCGCTGTGTTAATTGTATTGGACTTGGCCACTTTGTGAACTCTTGCCCATATACGATACAATGTGATCTTTGTTTACTGACATACACGCTTTTTTTATAAGAAACCTACCTCAAGACCTAGTGCTCAAAGTTCTTTATTATTGGTTTCAATTCAGCAAATTTTTAGTGCCAGAAGTTCCTTCATAGTTCCTTAACTTTCACTGCATGACAAGTGCCATAAAAATAATACAGAAACAGGAAAAGCATAGAATTTTGAAATTTGTCTTTTTTGTGGCTAGAACTGAGGAGCAAGAACATAAAGAAGGTAAGAAAAAAGTTTTTATTATTCAAAAGTAATATGTTAATCAATGAATATCATGTCTATTCCATTAATATCATCCAATGTAATATAATCTTTGCTTGAATCTTCATACAGAACTTGATATTGAGCTAGCTTGGTGTTGTTCCAAATTATTTCACCTGTATGCCAATCTTTTTTAGTACTTGGTGCTTGCATTTATAAAAATCTTTCAAATCAAAAAGTACCTTAGAGATTTCGTTTTTAATAGTATAAGTTCTTTAAATATTTCGGCCTTCTGCATATAGGTTCCTTATAAATCGAATTGGAACCAATTATGTTAGATCCTCAACAAGCTCAACTGTAATCGGTAAATCTTTAAACTTCAAATGAGTACCTCAATAGAGAGCTGAGTTGAAGGTTACCCCTGTATTTCCCTTGCTGGATCCTGCACGGCTTCCTGTCAAACCCCTAGTTAGCCACTCGCTTCTTATCTTTTTACCAATTTAAAACTGCCCGCTTTGATTGATAGCGGGTCAATGACCTCGTCTCTATCTTATTTCTAAGCTATTGTTGCAAGAACTGGCCAGCGATGTATCAACGATCTTCAATTACATGTGGATAGGGATGTACAAGCTTCCCTTAATTTTCCAAGTAATGGTAATATTTAGAGAAGGTAAGGTCTTAGAGAAGGTGTTCTCTCAGTGCCCCTCGAGGAGCGCAGTTCGTATCATGTTAGTTAGTAGTGTGAGTTTACCAGGTAGAACTAACGCTGGTGTTATAATTCAAGTGCCAAAATGTGCCAAATACTAGTTAGGCATGTTAGTACCCACTCAAGACGATTCGTTGCCCGTCCAGCGTTTAGTTGCCTACTCATTCAATTAGGTAGAGAGTAGACAGGTTTCTTTTCACATTATGAACACCTCTAATTACGGTATCATTTTGCAGGTCAGACAGCAAATAAGTGAGTATTGCCTCCTGTTCGAAACATTGTCATCTGCTGCTAACGAAAGAGATTTTCGGTCCAACAATGATGACGTATTTGCATGCCAGGCCGTCAGTAATGTAAAAATGGAAACTGAACTAAAGGCAGTCATCAGCACATCCCTGAAGAGACTTGATAGCAAATTAATTTTAGATACACTTCATTTAAATTCTCATTTCTCATTTTTAAGAGAATAGCCATTCAGCAAATGCTGTTGTCCATAGGGGCCCTCCATTAATGTTACAGTGTATTCAATTAAGAGAAACAAATAAATAATATAATTCAAAAAATACCAAAAGGAAATTTCTTAAATATAAAATCGAGGAGCTGAGAATCATCCCAGTAATCTAGGTACTATTGCTGTTCAAAAAGGTAATCATGTTGAAATGGTTGGAATTGGGCATATTAATCATGAGTAGCTACAGTCCGACCACTAGGATGATCCCCAGTTCATTTTAAATTGGTTTCGAAAGCACGAATCTAAGGCGACTATTTTGCCTTATTTGGTAGGCTACTCCAAAGTTTCGCATCTCGATACGGGAAAGACTTTTGCCCATTGGTTGATGTTTACTTTGGAATCTTCATATCAGTTGTAGTATTTCGGAGAGCATAAGAACGGCAACTAGGTTTTCTTATAAAATGATTGTGCAGGTACTGTGGAGCAACCCCCATTGATAGATTTCTAGACCATTACTTTTGATTCCTCATCTATGAGCTCAAGAATGCAATCTGAAAATATCTAGATGTGTTCAATGAAAGTCTAGGTTATACTGATGTAATAACGCATTAAATCGATAAGGTGATACGTCCCACATACGCCAATACCCACGGCGATTCCCATATTCATATAATGATAAAGTTGGTAAACAGATCTATGAGATGTTGGAACAAGGGTGATTCAACAAAGCTATTCCCCCTGGAATTCTCCCATTGTCCTTGTCAAGAAAAAAGACGGCGAATTTCGCTTTTGTGTTGACTATCGTAAATTAAATGCTGCGACAAAAGGGGATGCACAACCCCTCCCACAGATTGACGATCTTCTAGACCAGTGGTCTTCAACCTGGGCGATACCGCCCACTAGTGGGCGAATTCAGATTTTAGGTGGGCGGTAGAATAATTTCATTTTATATCAAAAACATCCAAAATGTGTATCTTTAGCATAACGCATCGAATCCTTTACTGGAAACCGATGAAACGAAATGTCACTATCCGCAGTTTTTCTGTTCGTGCAGTTTAAAAAAAAGGAATTTCAATCCATTACATTGTTTTGCCTGTCTTATGCAGGGTTCATACGGTCAGGAAAAGTCAGGAAGGAAAGTATGTTTTTAAGGGTAGTCAGGAAAAGTCAGGAAAAGTCAGGAAAAGTCATGAAGTGTCAGGAAATTTTGTTGAAACTTGAAGAAAGTCAGGAAAAAGTCAGGAAATTTTATCAGTTAAGTGAATTCTGTGGCGATCAATTGTAGAGTTATATCAATGTCAAATTTCATTTCTCGCGTTTGAAATACAAGCATGCAATCTGGAATGTGAACACACAATCTGTAATTCGAACATGTCAATCAAAACAGCAGATTTGGAAGATTTGTTGTCGAA